>UYYA01000053.1:0-149235 GCA_900624975.1 Angiostrongylus costaricensis
GCCGCTGCACCGGCCGCGGATAGACGCGGCGCGGCGCGGCATCGCTTACGGCTAACCGAAGGCTACTTCGTTGTAATCTCATTATTACTGTTAATATTGTATTAATGGTATAATAATGTTTGAATGCCACTGCCTCATTGTTAGGCTGACTTCACTCCAGGCCTTAGCACCTCAGAGCTCTAATTTGTCTCATTCCTCTACCATTACTTCTCTATCGTTACTATTATGTAATTAGTGTTGTATTTATGTATCAAAGGTTTAATTACCCAAGTTTGAGGCTGGTAGATCAACTACAACAACTAAAAGACCCGCGTAGCTAATATTCTACATCAATCTGAACCGCTACACTTCGCCGCTGACCAATTCGTTACAATATATTTGGCAAGTAAAGCTTAATAAAATGAGACGTGTAGTAGCAACGTTGTACCTTCGGATAGATAAACTAAAAGCTGTTATATAGCTTAGAATATTCTACGGTATCATATCATTCCGTGAGCCAGGACACCGTTTTCATGTTTGCGGTCGTATGTGTGCGAATAATTAACAAAAAAATTCCACGGAACAAAATCGTTCAGCTTGCA
Source organism: Angiostrongylus costaricensis (assembly GCA_900624975.1). Taxonomy (NCBI): domain Eukaryota; kingdom Metazoa; phylum Nematoda; class Chromadorea; order Rhabditida; family Metastrongylidae; genus Angiostrongylus; species Angiostrongylus costaricensis. The sequence goes on from UYYA01000053.1 coordinate 582, forward strand.
CGTAATACTTACTTACCTGAAACCTGAACGGTCCGTCCTCACTGGTTGTGTCGGCCCCAGCCTAATCTCCATTTTTCGGAGATTTGCTGGTTAAGCCATTTTGGTTCCCGGGAAACCCGAAGTCGGCCTAGCCAAAGTCTGCCTCATGTCTTCACCGCGACAGGCAGTCGCAGCCTTTGCGGACCAGAGGGATATTTGCCACTATACGGCTTTGATACCAGGACGATAGTGGACCCTGGTATTAGTTTACTAGGCTTCCTCATGGAAACGAGAACACATTCTCAGCTTGGGAGACCCTACCAGGGGTCGAATCCCCCCGCTGTACAGCGCAGTCTGACACCCAGGCACAACTCTCAGCCACAATGAGGCGGTAAACCGTTGGGAGGTTTCAGATGATGATAATAATAGTTTATAAAAGTATATTTTACGTATATTCTGAAGTATACTCTACGAAGAAACTGTCTATATATTCGTGTATGATGCTGAGATAATTGCAAAACTCCGGACCGCAGGTGTATGCGCTGGGGAACGAACGCGCGCTATTGTCCTTTCCGGGGAGTAGCGCACTTCATTACCACACCATCCGGGTCCTTCGTTTTGCCTGTCTCTCAGCTAGTTCTATTGATCTCTTGCCATCAGCAATCACCCGTCAACGGGCTTGATCTGGGGAGCCAATATCGGCATTGAACCCAGTTAAACTGAGACTTATTTATAATCACAATCTTAACCCTTTTATTTACTGCCTTTTTCGATTGATTATACTCTATACTCTATTGATTATATTATAGTGATTATAACTAAGCCTCAGCTTAACTGGGTTCAATGCCGATATTGGCTTCCCAGATCAATCCCGTTGACGGGTGATTGCTGATGGCACAAGATCAATAGAACTAGCTGAGAGACAGGCACAACGAAGGACCCGGATGGTGTGGTGGTGAAGTGCGCTACTCCCCGAAAAGGACAATAGTGCGCTACTCCCCGGTAAGAACAATAGTGCGCGTTCGTTCCCCACCGCATACACCTGCGGTCCGGAGTTTTGCAAATATCTCATCATTATACACGAGTTATATTTCGCAGCATACCCTGCCAATAAAAAGGAAAAGGCAGTAAATAAAAGGGTTAAGATAGTCTATATATTATTAATAAGAGCGATGGCGGCAACAACATCATCTCGTAAGTTTGGCTAATCTCAATGCTCATTTCTTATGGTTTGGTCAACCATTCTTCAGCATATCTAACACCTATCCAAAGTTATCACCACTGAAAACTTACTTGGAGTCGGCGTTACCGTTCCGGGACATCTATTACATGTCTTGGGACATTGTTGAGTCATCAATGTATAGTAAACAGTGTTGTTGCAGAGATACGCCCTACTCGGGCAGTCAGACACTCCAGTTCGTGGATTGACAAGGTCCACGCATGCTAAATGCTTTTCATTCATATTCGCTCATATATAAGAATGAACACAAAAAATGAGTGTCAAGTACAGAGATTTAGAAGCTTCCCACATGCCTCGCATCAATAGTAGCCTCCACTAAGAGTTGGATACATGCTTGGATACTTGGATGGCCGATTTTTCCTGGTTGTGCGGGTCCCGGAGTAATTTCTACTTTTCGGAGTTCTGTTGGTTTAACCATTGTGGCTACCTGGAGTTCTGAAGTCAGCCTTGCCGAAATATTCCTCAGACCGTTAGCACCTCAGGTAGTGGCCATAGTTGTAGATCAGAGTGAGATTTGCCACCATGCCACTAGTTTGATACCAGGAAGGTGGTGATTCCTGGAATAGTTCTGCCCCTAGCTGGGCTTGTGCAAGGAAACGAGAATTCTTCTTAGTCTCGAAGGCTATTTTAGAGCGACGAACCTTCCGCTGTACATCGTAGATTGACACCAAGGAACACCCCTAGCTATTATGAGGCGATAAATGGTTGGGATACATTAAGAATTGTAATAGAGAATAATGTGAGAATAATATTTGGTAAGTGGTGATGAAGGAAGAACGTATAAAGCGTTTTTATTTTTTTTACATTCACTTAAATACTAAGAGATGTCGTTCACAATCTTTCATATAACGTAATTTCTAGTTCGAATTTGTGTACCACTCACAGTACTCGCGGTCGGCTTGTAGGCGATGGATGTAATCGTGAGTTAAGCTATCGCAGAATAAATACAAGCCTTGGTCGTTGAAAGCGACGAAGAATCTCCTCTCATGTGCTTCCAATCACATTGTGGAAGGCCTCTGCCCTATTCAACATGCAGATCCTGCACACCCATGTGCGTGCTAGGTGTGTGCAAAAAGGGGCGCCTTCCGTCCATCCTCTTACGTCTTTAACATGCATAGGGTTATTTTTGATCCTTTATCGAGTCACGAAAGTGGTTTCAAAGCTCACTGGCTCGGAAGCCATTAGATTAGGGATCATGTATACATAGCAGGAGTATTAATTTAGATTGTTTCAATTCAATCAATCGGAGGTTCGGTCTCGCGTTCCGGCTTCACTAATCCAGCCATTGTTTCGGGATCGCCAAATTAGTCCCTAGAAGGATAAGAACACTGACTTGATACATTGATGAGTCAGCGCGAGTCCCTCTATGCATTTATGGCTAGATATGTATTTAATCGGCCCATGTGATGCTTGAGGAAGTCGAATACAAGGCACATCCTTCAGGGATTGATCAGCGTCAACTGTTTTATTCTTTTACAGAACTGTACAGAAATTGGCATTGCTTCACTCTGTAGTCGATATTCAAACCGTACACGCATCTGCACTGAGCCGCCCACATGATTAATGCGAATACCTCGTTATGTGCTTATAGAGAAGAAGAAAGTATACGGTAAAGAAAAAAAAACCAGTGCTTGCTAAGAGAAATGAGATGAAATGCGCAAAAACCTACTTGGAGTACCCGGAGTTGTGATAGGAGCCGCGGTGGTGATGTTAATTATCTAAAAGATTTTTCCAAAAAATTACTGGTATTCTCGAGATAACCATTATATTAAGCATCCATCTCAGTCAACTTATTTCATAGTTTTATTTCTATCTATTCGTATGAGCCATCTTTGCATTCTTCTTGCACTCACAATATGGCTGTGCCAGAACGTTTCCACGTGGGAGTGTCTCAGACAGGTTTGGCAACAATTTCCGAACCTCGGGAAGATGAGGGGTTTGATTGATGATCTCAGTGTGTGATCGAACCGCACTGCTTTCATGATATACGGCAAAGCTACTACTGTGCTAGCAGTCCCTTAACTTCACCCCTAGCAATAAAATTTGTCTTACAATGGCGACAAAATTATAATGATTGCAGTAACGCTATAGTGAAGTGGAGACAGCTCATTACACTGCCACCGAACAGGCAGGCAACTATTGCTGCTATTATGGCAGGTGCAGAAATCTTGAGAAAACCCGAAGTACAAGGCAATGGACTTTCTTGCTAACAACAAATGTCAGCAATTATCTGTGGCGATGATTTGAAAAGATCCTACATTAGAGCGGCTGTCTCAAAAACCAGAGGAACTCGCGTTGGGATCAGTATTTAACATATAAATGAAAGAAAACTATAACAGAACCTAAATTTGCAGACGACCCCACACCAGAATCTGCTGTGAATTGTGATTACAGGACAACGAAACAAATGCAAGGAGTGCTGGTAAAGACGCTATATGTGAACAATGGTCATTGAAGTGTCTAAGCAAATATATAACAATAATATTAGCAAGCGTGAAGAAAAAAGGGAAGTTAAAAGCAGAAACAACTTCTGTTAACTAACCATCGAGTCTTCGCAGCATTCTCTACCGCTTGCTGTTGTAATACAAGTGTATCCTGGTGGGCACATATCACCAATACAAGCTAAATATAAGTGCTAAGAGCCATCAAAGCAACCTCTTCTTCAATATTTTCGGTAGAAATACCGGGACATTTCGGGAAAATTTCTAAGCACAACTTTTTTCAAGCACCATAAATTTTAAATCATTTGAAAAAATTCTTCCCATTTCTACAGCAATACTTATTCCTCTGAATAACACCACAGACTTTGTGAGTGCGGGACACGTTTTAAAACTTCTGAACCAAAGCCGAAGTTTCTACGTGATCTGCTATTGCGGTCAAAAAACGCCTAAATTTGCTGGTTGCCATAATTCCATTTATTTAACTTTTAAGCTTTGAATGATTTGCATTAGATCAGTAGTAGTTACTTTGACGGTAACTTACGTCCCAATCCTTGGTTACCGCAACGTTGGAGCTGAGCTTGAACCAGATTATGGGAAATGACCATCAAAAGAAAAGCGTACATTGCTTTCATTATTTGATCTAAAAGAAGACAGTACCGCCGAGCACTATTGATGGTGTTTACGTGAGAAAAGATCTTTCTGATAGTTCAAAGCGTTAGTTTTAACACTAAAAATAGGAGAATCTGCTCAAGCATCGTGCAGGTGCACTACGGTGACATGGAAGCGAGGATGCAGCTGGAACAGTAGATGAGGATTGTTTGGATATTCCGTTTATATTAATGTATTGTTCTAATGGAAAATGGCTGTGAAAACATTATTAATGATTTATGGTAATCACTGAATGGTTTTCCCATGAAAATTCGTCATGGGATCTGAGAAAAACTTAGGCTAACAATTACAGATGTGCAGGTGGTGTTGCGAATTCGAGTGTTATTATACAGCAGCGATTTTCATGCTTTCTATGGATCCTTACCTACTTGATATTTGAACGGCCCGTCATCACTAGTTGTGCGGCCCCAGCATAATCACCACTTTTCGGAGATTTGCTGGTTAAGCCATTGTGGTTCCCTGGAACCCTGAGGACAGCCTGGCCAAAGCCTGCCTCAGGTCTGTGGATACAACTATAAAATAAAGTGTTTTACAATGTTTAACGTTTTTGTTTTCTGCCTTCTATAATCTTCATAGCAGGTTACTAAGCGAAATACAACCACAACGTTGCTGAGATATTTGCAAAACTCTGGACCGCAGGTGTCTATGGTGGGGGACGAATGCGTTATTATCCTTTCCGGGGAGTAACGCGTTCACCACCACACCATGCGGGTCCTTTGTTTTGCACGTCTCTCAGCTATTTCTATCGATCTTTTTGCCACAGCAATCACCCGTCAGCGGGGTTGAAAGTGTTTTACTTCCTATCTCAGAAACCGATTTCTACTCCTATTTCCTTTCACCTAGGTATGAGGAATTAACATGTGCTTAAACTACTAAGCTTACATGAGGTTGATAAAGGATAAAGTTCTTGGAGTTGATCAATCCCTGAGGGATGCTCCATGCATTCGAGTTCATTAATCGTTTGGAGGTGATTGAATGCACATCTGGCCTTTACAAGACTCGCAGTGACCTACCGATGCATCGAGCCAGTGATGCTATCCTCCCTGACAAGTGTGCTGACAGGCTCGAATATGGCCCGGAGTTTGAGTCTTGCAAATATCTCAGCACCATTGTGGTTGAACAACATTTTGTTCTTTGGAACCACATCCTGCTTGCTCATTTGGTTTCGCATTCGAAATATGAGTTTTCTAGCAATAAACTTTAAAAAGTAGATATCATGGGCTTCAGAAAATCGGAATTTTATCCTAATAAAATAAATGGCCTTGTAGGCCAATAGTTCAAGGCTCTAAAGTTTTTAATGCGATTAACAAAACACGCTGCAGTCCGCGACGTGTTAATCTAAATTTAAAAGGGGTCAATGGTTCTGCATAGCGTGCTTCCTTACACAGGTCATGTACTCACCTTGTCTTTAACGTATAAAAATGTAAAAGACCATTCGTAGAGTCAAATAGTTGGCAGGAAACTTCTAAAGATATTCTTGAGTGATTTGCTTGTGAATAGACATTGCCTATTCTTGTTCTTCCTGAACTCCGGTTGAATTTCAGTGCTATACACACTTCCTCACTGGTTTTTCAAGCTCTTTTAGGTTTGTTTTGTACTTGGTTGCGATTATAGTGGATCCATGTAGCTTTACAGATATCCTTGTACACCCATAAAATATACAGCGTTGTTCACTACATGGCATGGCAAAATGATTATCTTTGGAAAAGCAACGTCATAACCATGGAAACGAATAGAACATTAGCACAGCCTATGCATTTTTCGCAATATTTATTCATACTTCATGTTTTCGGTTTATTTGGACAACAGCTTTGAGATAAAAAGTATATACCCCTCTGCTAGTTCAAAAAACCTTTCTAGCCGCGCACTCTATTGCAGAGAAGTTTCCGAAAGAAGAGGCTTTCTCTAAGAAAAGCATAGATTTCTCAGTGTTCAAATTTAAGCCAGTTCTTTTTATAATCAGTCGTTAACTTATCAAACTGCAGATGCTGTGGTGGTCGGGTCGTCGTCCATGAGAAGATGTCCTATTCATATTTGCAAACTTAATGGTTCCCAGGAATCCTCTTTTTGGACGAATTTATTTTGTGGACGAGAGACTTTTGCTGCTGAAGGAAGTGCGCAACGTAGAGAGTGTGGCCATTGAAGAGGCGCAGAAACGCCTTTACTTGTGTAGTACTGGGATTCGACACTTGACGAGCTTTTCGATAGAACTCGTCCAAAGGTCAAGGTCAAGTCATTGGGAATATTTCTTCACAGTGGCCAGGTGTCTTAGACTATGCATTTGTCAATATACTTCAAAAAAAAAACTTGTTCTTTATGAACAGCTATGAAGTCTTCTTGCTAAACCATAGCTGATTTGTAGCAAGTTTTCGCCGAAAACATTTTGTGTACAATTTGCAGTTCATAATATATACATGTATACACGAATTTTCAATGTTCTACGTGAAAATATCTTCATTTACATTGTTTACATACAAACTCCAGTTTTTTTAAGGATGAAGGATAAAGAGCTCGACGTTGATCAATCCCTGAGGGATGGGCCATGCATTCAACTCATTAAGCGTCGTTTGGAGGTGATCGAATGCATATCTGGACCTAAAAATGAATCACGATGGTCCGCCGATGTACCGAGCTAGTGCTGCTATCCTCCCAGATAAATCTGGTACCAATTTGCCGACCCCGGAGGGTTGGAGGCCTTGGTAGGCCACGGGCGTGGGAATCGATTCCACGTGTGTTGCAAGACGCCTCCGACCACTGCGCCATACACGCCCTTAAGAGTGTTGGGAGGTAGACAGAAGCACTAATACCAATAGAAAGGTGGTGTAAAACTTCTTCTATAAAAGAGTACTGGCGGTTGAGCATGCCTCATTCTGGCGGTGTTTACTGAAGAAGATTCAGTCTCTGTACGACAACGAAGGCGCCACGTCGAGAACACGAACAACTGCGGACCATTGACACAGAAAGCGCCAGCAGTTAATAAGTGCTGCAATACCAGCCTCGTGTTGGCTCATCGATGGAAACGGTGAATTGTTGTGTACCAAAACCACTATCTGAGCATTGGTTCTGATCAAGAATAAATGACGGTCGGTTTGAAAATTTTTCTGCTTCTTCTATAAATTTATTGATATGCCAACTCCTGAAGTGCACTAATAATCGAAAAATTGTAGAAGGCTATCGAAGAACTGGCACCGTATCAACTGAATTATCATTTTTGATAAGCAGTTCGTTGTTTTCTGAAATGCTCACAGCAATACAACTGCATAGAGGACGAGTTTTTTCACTTCGTAAGGAGTTTTATGTGCACCAAAAATATAGGAGGGTGTGTAGAGGAACACAGAGCGTACAAAGGACATGGCAATCGCTAAAATTTTTCCAGAAGCTAAAATCGCTAAAATTTTCCCACAGGGCAGAGAAAATCCGATTTATGGAACGGAAAACACATAAAAAGGAGGCGCAGTTCTAAAAAACATTTGGGAGCGGCCGGCGTGACATCTATCGGTATCACAAGGAGCGCAGCTAGAAATTAGGCATTGTCCACTTCGCAAAACAGCGAAGTTAGGCGTCGTTGCTGGAGTATTAAAGGTTTGCGACGAAAGTTGTCTGCGGTGACGGCATGAGAACTTCATGGGACGACTATCTCAGTAATTAAGGAAGAATATTTCGAGTACCCTTAACACTTATGTTTCGTAGGCTCTCGCATTTTGGTGAAAACCCGTAAGACGTATAACGTATATTTAACGTATTTCACCCTACCAAGAGATAATTTCGCTATTGCTGGTGCCTCATTTGGTAATTCCGTTACTTGTGAACAAGCTGTAACCAGATGAAATCGCCCGCTGCCGTGGCACATAGCCACATTAGTGCCAAATTCCTGCAGTTTTCTACTCGTCGATAAGTTCACCAAAAGCTCCTGACTGCAGCATACAATCCAAGCACTAGGAAGAGTTGCAAGCCGTTTAGCCTGTGCTCATGACATACTACATGTCTTGACATTACGTAATAACATTTAATACATCGAACAAAGGAGTGAATTTTTATTGTCATATGGATAATTTTCAGAAAAATCAAAGAAAACACGGAAGTAGCGGAGATAGATAAGGACTGGCAAGAGCACACAGATTTTACATATAAAGATTCTTTGGTGCGATGAACTTTGGAGTTACGACAGTTAATGTCTTTTGTTTTAATAGATATCATAGCTAATCGATTGAAATTCTTTAAGTTACTTTGATAGTAGATGAAGTTTTTCTTTTAATTACTGTTACTTCCAGTTAGTCCATTTCCATTTATCAATGTGGACACCCGAAACGCTGTCTTTAGTAATAGAATGTATATGCAGTGGCGTAATAGAGTTTGACGATCCAGAAGGATTTAGATGCCTTGAAACTTGGATGGATTTGCTTGCGATTCTCGTCCTCGTCCTGTGTGTGACTGACACTCAGATCTTGCTTCTTCACTTTTACATCGACTTCACATATTGGCGTTTTCGCTCTAATTTCGTCACGAGTTCCTTCTTTCTCGTCGTCATTCTCTTTTCCGACTTTAATCGCTTTACCCTGATGTTTCCCTTAATCATCTTGTGTTGGGCATGGGATCGATAGATTCGTTCTCCTTATTCCCCATATTGATCCCTCTGATTGATCTCTAAAGGTTCTGTCGAGATGAATGTTATCACCATGTGTTTCCACTCCAGTGACTTTAATCACCATCGGTGGGACTGATGGAGGCTTTCTGACTTCTTCTCTGCTATGATGACGTGCCCTCTTCTTAATAGAGTCAGTTACCACTGGCAGCTTAGGTGTTGTTGACACCTTCATTAGCTGAGCTTTTTTCGTGGATGATTTGGACAAGCTAGGTTTTACTACACCTTTCTTATCTTCCTTATGAGGTTTTAGATTTGTATTGTTTGCAATGTTCTTGGATGGAGACTTGGCTAAAGGACGATTTTTGTTGATGTGTATCGGCTTTAAAGAAGCAGCGTTTTGGGCGGTACGCTCATCTAGGAAAGCAACACAGCGTCTCACTTTTGCTCTCACTGCCCAAGGGATTGGCGTCTTCCCTGGTGACTTTGCTTCCTAAAACCAGGTCAGAATATTTTTCTTGTATTAGATTTCGGATAACACACATTATAGTTGGTCAACATTCGTGCGTTTTACACATTCTACCATGTCTTACCGAACGTTGCTCTCTACTTCCAGGTTGTGATTTCTGAAATTTGTTATTTTTTGTTAGCGGTGATCATCAGGGAAAATTGCAACATCGCGCTGTAGAATTCCACCTACTCCTTCTATTTTGTCGACATCCGTGCCAATCAGAACGATTTCGTTATGGGCGGGATCGAACTGTAGAGGTGCATGAAAGCTTTGGGACCACGCTTCATCCAGGACATGCTTCTGTAATTGTACAGACAATCATTTCAAAAGTAACGATTTGGTATCATATTCGGGGTTATTTTTTGCTTTTTGTCACCTACAATTTCTCCTTTGATTCGCCTGCATGACTATAGGGCCAGAGCAATGAAACTCCTTCAGCGTGTCTGGTGGTCTCGTCCGGATTAGCTTTTCTTTCGACGCTGACTTTAACACAAAAATTATTTCATTTCTCATTTTTTCATAGTAAATTATAGAACTTAACACTGAAGAGAAAGTCTTTGATGAGTTTCACAGTTAAACCTTTGAACAACATTTTCAAGTTGACCTTTTTCTTATTTTTTACTAGTTTTCGTCCAGTTTTGGTTATTCAAGACCAAAAATGGCAAAAGAACCTAGTTGGGCATCTTTTGCACAAATTCGAACCTACGTCAGATTCACATGAAGTGCGCTTGTATATTTTAATATCAAAATATCAAAGTTGCATTTTGCTAGAGAGCCGTTAGTAATCTTGCGGAACAACGTTTACCTCAAAGGCATCGTTATAAAAAAAGGGTGGTCCACTTTTCTTTGTTAAAAACATTGGCGACAAATAGGCCGTCAAGAAGGCCTTCGAGCATTTATTGGATTATCGGATGTCCAAAGTTCTAAATACGTAAACGTAATGTCTAAAGTTGCCACGCATTCGAAAAGGATGGCGATTTCCCACTGACAGTTTGATCTGGGAGCTTTCAATTCATTTTGACCTGATGATCACAAAGGAATGAGGTTTGTCGTGTGAAGAAATGAGTGATAAAATCCACTAACTGAAATAGAGAGATTTGACGAGTTGTTAGTTGAAAGCACAGAGTTCATACTTTCCGCTGTAACGACGACTTTTGATAAACGTTTTCATGCCTCTGAAAATGCTAACCCTCATCTCAATCATATTTTTCGTGTTTAGCAAGAGCTCTCTCACCTTCTAAAAGTTGCCTTTTGCGATTTTTCGCTCTACAGGTGTAAACAATGAAACCGGCGACGAAAATGACGCAAACAATGATGATGAACACTATCGCGATTAAACTAAACGATGGTGAGCTTTGTTTTTGGAAATTGCTCTTCTTAAGGGGACGGATTCAATACCCTTTTTACTATGGTCTTTTTTCCAAGCAGAAAATAAGTGGTCAACATTCCCAGCACCGTAATCTCATGAGGATTTTCGGTGAGCGGGATAGTTGTGGAGTGCGTGGCACCGCAGTATCAAATCATCAAAATACGGCTTAGATTTCCTTATTGATAGCAGTTTTCATTTAAAAACAGTGTTAAGAATGAGGAATTTGCGGTGATGATCAATTTTTTCGAAGTGATTAGTCACAGCCTTGTACAATTTATTAATTCATCAAAACACCTGCAAAGGTTTCGGCTTCTGCGACAATTTGGGACGACCGGTTTAAGGACGCGAAGTGACATCATTGAAAGATACTGGGCGGCTTGGGACTTAAGGTTCAGTTGTTTTCTAGGTATTACAAATATATACGATTGAAAAAAGCCCCTATACTGGAAATTTATTCACGGAAGTTCCCACACTTTTACAGCGGATTATTTTTTGCGCACGTAGTCCTTCACGACACCTATGCACTTCTAACTGTAATGTTACCAAGAAATAGTTTAAAAACTTCAATTATGCTCACGTTACTTTTTCATCTTGAAATGGTGAATCTCGCTCAGGTGATTTCAAAACTGGTCTAAAATATGGTACTTGTAAGCACGAACTGAATTTAACTGCACTACTACAACGATAGCAAGACACTTTCATCCATCCGAAGCAGTACGCAGCCCCCACTCCCACTATGCCCCGCCCTACCCCAGACCAGTATAAGTGGGAACGCGGAGCCAACAACATCACAGCAGGCAACGCTACCGGTTACCTACCGGTTATTTCATCCTCTGCGGCGGGTGTACTTTGTGGTGTGAAAAGAAATACCACATCTTATTGTTGTAGTTCGACTTAATCCATGGTGTCATTGTGAAGTAGAATTTCCAGTCTTAAGGTAAACCAACCGGCGATTTATTAAACAGTGAAGATCCAACGATTAAAGGTGCCATGCAATTCATCCTTTCTCGTTAATTGGATGTCTGAGGTTCATCCATCGTGGATTTGTCAACACCGGAAGTTCTACGCTTTTTATGCTAACTTTTTCACTACGTGCACTCTAATTTACGTCGTTGTACAGTAATGATTCAAAAACATGTCAAATAAAGTGAAGCCGAACATCGCGCGAGGTGGCAAAGGCAGAATGTCATTTGTAAGATCAAATGCTTGGTAACTATGAAGTTGAACCACTGTACCGCTTCACGATTGGTGAACATATACGGTAAATCTACCGAACATCTGGAATTTCATACTCGCTAGAAGGCTCCAGCTATATTTTCAAAATTAGCAGCAGCAGTAGTGAGTCTTGCTTTGGATAGCAAAACATTCTGGACTTTAATATAGCATCAGAGAAAAGGAACAACGCTTTCGTAGTTTAGAGCTGTTCAAGATGTAAAATCTATTTCTTCTTCACGAATTTTTAGCAGGACAGTCTGTCAACCAATTTAAATATTTCATTAATTCCCTATTCGTTATAGATTACAGGTGTATTCAGTTATTTTAGCGTTGATTGTATCTCAGAGACTTAATGTTGTCGACGCCAATATTTCATTGTTCGAACTCTCTTGAGATCATGATGCTTTCGAAAAACTCACTTAAATTCTACTTGACCAACCTGTTAGCAAGTAACCGCACTAAGATAAACTTCCTTCTACAGCCAACCGGTTTACAAGAAGGCATAATCATGGGCCAACTTCAGATGTTGGTGATTGATAACTGCGGGATTGTACTACAAAATCGAGAAACAGTAGTCCTGCCTTAATTTTACTGATCATAAATTGGCGATCACATTTGTGAAATGACACTTAACGATATAAATTTGTTTATAGAATTCGACTTTGTGCTTGATTAAGCTCGTTGCACTCGACTCGACTAGTTGGTCGGCGTCACAGGATTCGCATTCATTACAGGAATCCTTGACGGCCGCAAGGCAGCAAATTTCTCTCCAATTTAGTGTTGCTGATAGTGGAAACATGGGAACGCCTCAGCACGGCTCTTTTGGGTTTCCAGGTAATACAACGTCCCACCAGCACTCAACATTTCAACGAAGAGAGAAGACAGCAGCTTCAACTTTCACGTAAAATCACACTCGAGCTCAACCAGTAATGTGAATGATTATTGTAAAACAAGAAAGCTAATGTTACAAGTGTCGGGGCTCGTACGACATCTGGAGGCTAGTCAACTTACTATCGTAAATGCAAACTACAATATTAGAAATGCTACTTAGGCAAAAACAAACAAAACAAATAGAGTAACGAAATGGAGCTTAGTTGATAGCCCAACCAGCAGAAAAAAAAGGGCACTAATATAACGAGTTACGGTGCACTATTAAAGAGGCCGCAACTACCTGAAAAGTTTGCTAATAACAGTACGTGATAGCGGTGGAGGTGTTGATGTTACCGTGAGGTTTTGCGCATCCGCTTTTAACGCCAGTTTTAAAATATTTAAAAGGTCAAATTTAGTCCACAAATGAGTGAAATCATTACCCACTATTGCTTACGAGAATTAATTGAATCTACTGTTCTATAAAATCTGCAGACTTACTACTAGCGTGGGCACGAAGAGTTGCATTAGACATATGCAGCACCGGCCATGCGGACCAACATCAGGGAATGAGCCCGTCTCACCGTCGCTCGCATCATGCGATCAACCGCTTATATGATATTGCTTTTCACTGATTAGCTTTTTATGTGGGATGACAGTTAGTAGAAATATTAATTAGCAGCTCAATGGTTTACGGCCTCATTGTGGATGGGAAGTGTTCCTTAGTCGGGTTGCGATGTAGAGCGAGGGAATTCATCCACAGCAGGGTCTCCCATGCCTGAAAAGCGGTCCGGTGCTTCCATCAGGAAGCCCAGCTGAAAGTAATCCAATACTAGGATCCTATCAAACTAGTTCCATGGTGGAAATCTTCCTAAACAGGGCGGCGACTGATAGTGGTGACGACCTGGCGCAGAATTTGGCCTGGCTGACCGCGGGAACCAGTGAACCACAATGGCTGAACCAACAAAACTCAAACAAAGTGGAAATTATACGGAATCCCGAACAACCAGTGAAGACGGGGCATGCAAGTATCCATGTATCCAGACAATAACCAGCGGATACAGGAACGAGTGTGAGAATAAACGGCTACAAAAAATAGCTCTTAGAAATAGAAGCAAAGGAATAGTGGCAATAAAATATTCGGAGAAAGGGACCGTGCTGTCCATTGTTGAGTTGACGTTCATTCTTGATTCATCAATCAGTCATTCAATTGATCCACAGACAATCTTGTTTATCCCGAAGGTATTCGCGAAGAGAAGAAAAAACGCTGAACCCGCCGTGGTAACAGTAGTTGTCTAATTGTTCTTTTGATATCCAAATTCAATTAATGACGTATACATCTACAGATTACTATCACTTGAGTGAGAAACTTTTTTCGTTCACTTTGGAATGATACGTTAAGGAAAACTGATTCTTAACCTAAGTCGTTCATTAGGTTGACTTGCCGACCTAGTTAAACTCAGCTAGATCATTCGAGCATATTCGTTCGGTTGAACGTTGAATGGGGCATACGAAACCATTCCTCGCAAACGTCGTTTTCTGAGACTCAGGTGAAGACCAATCTTTCCAGAAGCATTATCAAGGTCAGCAAGCGTTCACTCCGCCTGACTTATGATTAGTATTGTAGGAACGATGTCACCAACAAAGCGAAGATGGTGGTGGTATTATTGATCATTGATTTTCACTCCCATGTGGTCCCTTTCCAATGTTCTCATGGCATTCTTAACCTTTTTTATTTTGGGAAGAGTGGGAAGCCACCGGAAGTTCAGCTATTGTAGATTAATAAATGCTCTAATGACAGCCTCTTGTTTCTTCATCAAGAAAAGCAATGAAAAATCGGTCAGATGCCAACTATGTTGGGATCTGCAGGATTCCACGTGAATTCTAGGCTTCCAGACATTCGTGTGAGTGGGATGTTTGATGGAATTATTTCAATTTCATCAATGTATTTTCGCTTATAATATTTCGAGAGGATAAACACTTGAGGTTTCCTTGGTGAATAGCATGGATAGAGTAAAATGTGGCTGAGAGAAAGGCAATGCAACGGTCAGGGTTGGTGTAGTGGCTAATACGTGAACCTCCGCAAGGGTAATCGCGGGGTCAAAGCTCAACTGAAATTACGAACTTTTCCCATATTTTAGCATCCTCATGATTGTACTCGAGACATTTTGTTTGACCTAATCACGTTCCATGTTCATGAATAAGTTCTGTGTTTCTACTTAAAAGTGATCTACTACTGATCGACGTAGATTTGACCCTGTGACGATCAAACTTGAGGATAGGTCAGATTTAGGTCGCATATCGTATTGGGTATGGTTTAATAATAAACGGTCATTTCCATAATGGTGGAGACAATTCGGCGATAAAAGAGCTAGCGTTTCTGACATGCGAAATCAATAAAATCAGTGAAGTTTCTTCTTTATGACTTTTCTAATCAATCAGTAGGAATCAATAGCTATAAATGTGCAGTTTAAACATACTACGCGCTTAGGTAATGAATGAAAACTATCAGTTATTTGACTTTTAATGAGGGAATTTCGCTAATTATTCGTAATATTGCAAAACTAAGAATCTATACATTACACAGTTCCTACAGTTCCCACTATTTTTCTTCATCGTTCGATTCCACTGTACTTGGCGGCCGAGGTCAGACGAGTTCATCACGGGTCATTGAGAAAATCAAACAAACGTATAATTTTAGTTACGGAACAGGTGCCTCGGATTAGTGTTGACGTCCTGGTACATTAGAGTTTAAAACACTGACAGGATTTGGTTTGTGAGTTAAGTGCGGAAAATTAGAAAATCAAGCATTGTGGTAATATCTCTGAGGCGATCTTCGGACGTTCGTCTTTTGTCCTGAGTATAACTCGAGGCGACGAGGAACCGCCTGGAACAGCGGCCCCTTGTTGATTGCCGACATCAATCACTGAGTTCTCCGAGTGATTACGGGTGCTCCGCCCATTCTGAAGCTCATTCTGCTGATCGACAATGCTCTGGACAGCATTCGTTTTTCTCTTCGCCCTCTGCCGAGCGGAAGAAATCATTGAGTTACCTGGAGTTGCTTTTGAAATCAACTTCAGGCACTATTCAGGATTCTTCAAGGTCTCCGACACTCATCGTCTCCACTATTGGTCACTTTTCTATGCTATATGAGAATTTTTTTCTTAAAACAACAAATTTTAAGCTTTCGCAAACTCTGTAGCTTGAGAGATATATATCTGTTTTGTATAGATTTGCGAGGATATTCAAGGAAAAAAACTTTACTAACTGAAGTAGGGTGCAGTAACCAAATGAAACCTATTATTCAGAAATATTCACATTTGAAACAACATGAGCTTATTTTATTCTTATCCAGAAACCAATGAATATTTTAGGTTTGTCGAGTCACAGAATAATCCTGGGAAAGATCCGCTTATCTTCTGGTTCAACGGTGGTCCAGGATGCTCGTCATTGGATGGTCTACTGAACGAAATGGGACCTTATGTAGTGAATCCCGACGGAAAAACTTTAAGGAAGAATCCTTACTCATGGAATCAGGTGTATAATGTCACTCTTCTTTAAAAACAGTCCTCTGTATCGATGGTGACAAGAATGAATTACGCTACTTCTTAATAGAAGAATCATCGTTATTTCTTGTCTTTAGCAGATGTTGGTTGTTGCTGCTCTTTCGATAACGGCTTATGATTATTTGACAACTAAATGAATTGAGGAATTAAATAGCTGACAGAAGTATGGAAGAAAATTTATCGTCTTGTTCTAGAAGTGTTGACATGCCACATCTTTCTATAAGTCCGGTTGCTTTCCTCAAAAATGGCATTCATTGTTTCAAAATCGACTTTCCTTTAACCTCGGTATGACTAATCAATATGTATTCTTTCTGTAATTGATCAAAGAAAGAAATGGCATTCTATTTTTGACTTTATTTAAAGTATGAGTTTTCAGAACGTTGAAAACGAAATTTGAATTCCTAACACACCCATGCTAAGCCAAGTAACGTCAAGCTTAAACGGTATATTGGGCGACAAGACATGGCTTCAAAAAATATCCTTTATGGGTTTTAAAAAAATAACACTAACGATTTCTAGAATATGATTTCTTCATCGTAGAAAATAAAAAGGTGAAACTTTAAATCTGCCTGCATGCGTTTCATTGGCCTTTAGTTGAAAGCGGAATTATTTCCAGCCACGTACGAGCTGAAATCAATTCCTACCGTCCATGATGTGTTAGCAAATTGTTGCACAACTCCATCTCATGAGTGGAATGAAAATTGTTGAAGGAAATTTGGAATAATACAGTTGATATTCAGATGGCGTCAGTCGTCTACATCGAGTCTCCAGCAGGTGTTGGTTACTCGTATGCTACCGACGGAAACATAACCATCAATGACGACCAGACATCGTTGGAAAACTATGAGGCTGTCAAGCAGTTCTTTGAGGTTTTCCAATTGCTTAGTTGTTTGGTTCCTTGACTCCACTAGAAAAACTAGCTGTTTGGACCAAACAAGGAAAAGAATTTATGATTTAATGGCCCTAAGAAACTTAAAAGTTAAAGAAATTCGAAACAAACCGAACCAATCCTTGCTCATACTTTTTTATCATGTCATCAGCTATTTAATAGAACTGCAAACGATATGCGCAAATGAGAGAGTAGTTAAAGGTGCCCAAGAACACAGATAGTTATTTGTTTGATCGCTGACTAGCGATAACTTAGTCTCCATTTCACCACGGCCAGCAACTGTCAAATCTGTCCGGGAGGATAAAGCCACTGATGTGATACATGTCTAAATCCCAGGAAGGCATTCTGATGCGCCACGTATGCATTTAGTCACCTATTAATGGAGCCATATACGTGGCACATCCCTAAGAGATAGATTGAGCTTTATCCCCTTCATTTATCCGTCGTCCTTACAGTAAGTGCCTGATTAATAATAAGATTCAATTTCAGATATTCCCACAATTTCGAAACCACGCCACCTATATAATGGGTGAGTCATATGGCGGTGTGTATGTTCCGACATTGACAGCGAGGATCGTGGACGGACAGAAGGAATTTCCAGTTAATCTAAGAGTAAGTTTTTATTTATTTGGAACTTTTCATGAACATAATTTCAATAATTGGCGGTCTGCCGTAAAAGAAATCGCGAAAGGAAACTGAAGACGGCGGAGTAATCTTTGTCAGAAGGTCTGAGAACCACATCATTATTCAGGAAGACCTGAGATGGTCGCCATTTAGGGAATGGCTCTTGGTAACGGATATGTGAACGAGAAACTGAATATCGACACCTCCATTCGATATGCTTATGGTCATGGAATAATCGACGAAAAGACTTGGAACACTATGGAAAGAGAATGCTGCAAAGGATGTATTGACACTTGCGATTTTACTAAGGTACGGGTAATGATAGCCGGTCGCTTCCGTCGTATTTCAGCTTCCTGAAAAACTTTAGGTTTCTGGACACTGTGTGAGTATGGTAGAGGATATCTTCCAGTTCTTGTGGGCTGGTGGACTCAATCCTTATGATCTATACAGAGACTGTGACCCTAATCCATCGATTAATAGCGAGAGGATGACACTAATGTTGAGAGGTGCGGCTTTTGTTTGAATTGTAGACAGAAATAGGGCAATAATTAAAGATACTTGTTTCACATGGCTTTGTGCAGCATCTAACATATATATATATATATATATATATATATATATAATATCCGAGCACACAATTGATAAATGACTCCCTACACATTATGGTACAAAAAACTAAGCATTAATTAAATCATGTGCTCATTACAGGAGTCGCAGCTGACTTCGAATCGATCGGAAAACACAAAAAGAATGAAAGCGTCATGAGTTTTCTTCGGGTTAGTTTGCTAGTAATTATTTCCTACAAGGTCTGTCGAAACGGTAGTTCATAATGGGTTCACGTTTTACACCACAAGTGGCGTGTGATCAGTATCCAGCCGTAGAAGTCCCGCCAATGGTCATCATGGACAAACACTCCCCAAAAAGTCGTTTTTCTTCTCCTCTAGCTGTTTATCACTATTAAACGAAACGTTTTTTAAGGCAAATGAACCACTATTTGGTGATGCACCGTGTCTCAACGACTCGGATGTCATTACATATATGAATGATTATGAAGTGAGAGCAGCCCTTAATATTCCGACTGGTCTTTCCAGATGGGATATATGCAGGTAGAATTTGTCATTTCTACAGATGTGCTCAAAAAAGTGCTAAGTCACTTTTAATTTCTTTCTCATTTGCATTCGATAATCCATACAGGGGGTTCCGGTTTCCCAACAACTCCTTATTGACAAGTCCGATTTCGATTTTTCTTTAAGTGACAGACGCGGTGAAAAATTGTAAGCAATGGAAAACTAATTAAAGTAGAACTGGAAGGATCTTGACTAGGGAGACCAATGTTATACTGTCTCCTTCTTTACAGACAGGAAGTTAGCTTATTTTAGATCTGACCGTAATTCTACGTACCTATGAAGATGTTAATCTCTAATGTTCCATTCTTCAGCTTGTAAACCAATATATACATAACTGCGATGATGGGCGTGTTTCTTGGAAAACCATCTCTAGATAATCTTTGTTTTCTATGAAGGAAGTGAGTTAAGAATAATTCAGCAATCAAGTGACTACCACCTATCAGAAGCAGTACGGCGACATGGCGCCCTTTGTGAAGAAGATCGTTGCAGCAAACGTTCGAGTACTTTTGTACTATGGTGACACAGATATGGCATGCAATTTCATGATGGGTCAACAGTTCTCATATCAGCTCGGTCTTAAAGTAAGTATGCTGCCCAGTAACATTCCTAACAAAGACCAAGGTGAAGTCTTAATATCTTCGTAATAAAAGCCTGTACAGTTTTAGATCTACTCTTTCGTATATATTAATTATACAGTTGAAAAACTCGCTTGATGGTGGCGTATACAGAATATAGTAACTAGTGCTCTCCCAGACGACGGAAGTTTGCAATTTACGGGAGGAGAATTCGTTGATATCCTCACAGTTCTGAGGGAAAACGAAATGTTTAGATGCGTAAGTATATCTAGGGAGGCTCTTCGATAGTTTGCCGTCTCAGTGAACTTCAGAGGTGTCAATGTGTGTTGAACTGCGATGTGTAATTCATGGCTACTTTATCGCCAACAACAGAAGAAAAAGGGTGAAGAAGGAAAAAGTAGAAGCAAAGAAGTTTGATGCTCTCTGTGACCCTCCCGAGAAGCGAGCCCATTGGCCAGCTCTGTTGCACGGTAAAAACAAATGCAGTGGAGTATACAGTATACAATGCCTGCTCGAGTTATTCGATGAGCAGATTATACTCGTGAAATAGACGGAACGGTCTTAACTCTTATCTTAAGCAGCTCCGTGTTTGACACCAGCAAGTTGCTTATACTCGCTTTCAGATATTTAGAAGAAGGTTCACGGAACCGCTAATGGAGTGTTAGGAAGGCAATTTATTATATTAGCAATCATTTGATGTTTAGCGAACGCTCGGCAAGATACCGTGGAAATTCGATCGCCAAATAGCCGGTTTTAAAACGCTTTTCGATGGACTAACGTTTATCACAGGTACTAAATGATCTGATGGAATTCCAGGGAGAAAAAACTTCTTTATTTCAGTGCGAGGAGCTGGTCATATGGCACCACAATGGAAGGCGCCTGAAATGCATTACGTCATTCAACAGTTCCTCCGTAATCATCCGATCTGAAATCATTCCGTTGAATAAACTTCTTTTATCATTCTGAATGAAACACTTCTATGGAACTGCGATATCAAGACGTCAGACGTGCTGATGCCAGAGAATTCAAAATCGATAACAGTTAAGCAGTGGATTTGTTAGTTGGCAGAATGAATACAAAGGTAGAGTACAGAATAGACTAGTTAGCTGAATAGTGGTTACTATTTTCGCGTTTTCGCCTTCTTCAAAGTCTCTTTGATCCGAGTTAATTCTCCCAAACTGGTCGTTGCTGTAAAACGGGTGTTCGTAGTTGTATCGAATGGAATTCGGTAGAAGAGTTCTACTCGAATGGTGAGCTTCACTCGATAATTCTCTCTTATAAAGGAAGGGTGTTGGGCTGTAGCCACCCAGTATGATACATTTTTTGATGCGCAGTGGGTCCTGGTGAAGTCGGTACCTCATTTGGTATCACGTAGCTTGGCAATGTGTTAAAAAGTGATGCTTCCGTTCAACCGGTACTTCCTCTGTCAGATTCGAATCGGTGCGACTGCGATTCGCGTAAGCTTTTCAATAAACTAAAAACCCCGTACACCATGTTCATAATTTTTCTAATACGCCATACTTTATTTTTAACTTTTAAATGCGACTTTCATTTATTGAACCACTTCATGGATAACGAATGTGTTGGATTACTGACAAGCCTAAACGAGGTTGTTTTCAAAGTAGGTGGCTCATTCAAAAGTGGGCAGTCGTGGACGCAGAATATTGGAACGAGAAAGTATGAACATCTGATTTCGCTAATGATCGTCCATACATAGACAAAATTCGAAGCAAAATTCAATTTTTTTGAAATTTCTAGAATAACTAGAACGCGTAAGTAGCATTTACAAAAATCAGGGACGCGTTGGGAAAACCATGTGTTTTTCTGAAGAAATCTCGAAATCTCTACATGCTTTTGTATTCAAAATATGAGATACTTCCAAATTTTCTAGGAAATGACTTCCTCTGGTCTTATCCTTCTATTTTGAGACTTTAGGGGCGGATAGCCTAGTGGTAGTGATGCCAGTCATCATGAGCATGGTGCTAGTTCGATTCCGCCCCGGCCCAACCAAGCCTTTGATTCGTCCGGGGTCGGAAAATTCGTACCGGACTTTCCCGGGAAAAATCACTCTTTGCAATCCAGTTGGGAACGCTCCAGCTCGGCTATCTCTGGACTCCAGGGAGATTCTACGGCATTTACGACACTTAAAAGCTGGAGGATCTTCGTGGACAATGAATGCGAAGAAACGAATCGAACGTGAGAAGTGCTAGGGTCTGCACAACAGACATGAAGGCAAATCGTATAAAATAAAAAAATTGAAAATTTTGTGAGTTCCCAGAAACCTTTTTCAGTACTCCGAGGTACATTTTTCAATCAAGAAAACGAATGATCCAACAGGATTTCGCCACGAAGGACGAACTGGAATTTCGTAGTGTTTTCTTAGGCTTGCAGGTCTCGGTGTTTCCTGAACACAATTGTTGTCATAAAGCCAAGTTTTTTCTACAAATGTATAAAGTATTAAAATACACTATTGATGGAAAAATTGTTCTCAGTTGTCTGCGCACACCATTGACTAATGATGCATCAGAACTATTCCCACTCTTACAAATAGCTTACACAATGTTGGCTTCATCATACTGGTAATATTGTATTAGTTTATTGCTTACGTAAAACCTTCATTATCCAAGAGGAACAAGCTCTGAATATAACAAGCGAATGATTTGTATGGGGAAATAGAGAGTAAACTCAACAGACACAAGCGAACAGCCTTGAACTCGTCGGGTTGAACTTCATTAAGGTGGGGACATCACCCGTCAGCACTTTTTTTTAGGACCCGACGTCATGTGCTCATCTGGTGACCGTCGACAAAAGTTCCATTGCAGCCCCTTATCAATGTAGCCGACTGCCCTTCACAGGCCCTGAAACTTATAGGGTACCACCTACATATCACACATCTTTCAGTTGGTCGGCCCAAAAACAGATCCATCGTCGACAATGGGGTAGATACGCAGTAACCACTATTCAGCTAACTAGTCTATTCTGTACTCTACCTTTGTATTCATTCTGCCAACTAACAAATCCACTGCTTAACTGTTATCGATTTTGAATTCTCTGGCATCAGCACGTCTGACGTCTTGATATCGCAGTTCCATAGAAGTGTTTCATTCAGAATGATAAAAGAAGTTTATTCAACGGAATGATTTCAGATCGGATTATTAACGAGGAACTATTGAATGACGTAATGTATTTGAGGCGCCTTCCATTGTGGTGCCATATGCCCAGCTCCTCGCACCGAAATAAAGAAGTTTTTTCTCCCTGGAATCCCATCAGATCATTTAGTACCTCTGATAAAAGTTACTCCATCGAAAAGCGTTTTAAAACGGGCTATTTGGTGACCGAATTTCCACGGTCGCTAAACATCAAATGATTACTAATATAATAAATTGTAGATCGATAGAAATAGCTGAGAGACGTGCGAAACAAAGGACCCGCATGGTGTGGTGGTGAACGCGTTACTCCCCGGAAAGGACAATAGCGCGTTCGTTCCCCACCATAGACACCTGCGGTCCAGAGTTTTGCAAATATCTCAGCAACGTTGTGGTTGTATTTCGCTTACTTAGTAACCTGTCATGAAAATTATAGAAGGCAGAAAACAAAACGTTAAACATAATAAATTGTCTTCCTAACACTCCATCAGCGGTTCCTTGAACCTTCTTCTAAATATCTGAAAGCGAGTATAAGCAACTTGTTGGTATCAAACACAGAGCTGCTTAAGATAAGAGTTAAGACCATTCCGTCTATTTCACGGGTATCATCTGCTTATCGAATAACTCGAGCAGGCACTGTATACTGTATACACCACTGCAATTGTTTCCACCGTGCAACGGAGCTAGTCAATGGGTTCCCTTCACTGGAGGGTCACAGAGAGAATCAAACTTCCTTGCTTCTTCTTTCTTCTTCTTTTGCCTTTTACACGCAACACAACATTAACAATGTGACGATATACAGAAAGGTGAAGGATATAAATGCTTGTAGCAAAAAGGAGCCTTGGTAGGGAGAACTGCCAGAGAGGTGTGGAGAGGACCAAAGAAGACTGCGGAAGACGGAGACCGAAACTGAAACTAACTAACGTATTGAGAAAGCTGCTTACGTACGTACTATGATGGGCGGAATTTAACTAGAGTAGCGAGGAAACAGTTTTCAAGAGGGGTGAGAGAACTTTGCTCTTTGGACACGATTTAGCAGTAATATTTTTGGTTGGGAAGACCGTAAATGCAAGACAAGTGCATTCCCGGATGAAGGGTTGAGAAAGCAACAAATACACTTTTTGTTGAAAAGACCGTAACTGCAAAACAAGTGAATGTTCCAGTGAGGGGATCACAAGCAATACGTGCATTTTTAGTCATGAGATCAGAAGTGCATGAAAAGTGTTAGGATCAAGTATCAAGTAATTTTAGTCACTCTGATAATCAAAATCTATAATTTTTTATTAGCTGCCTACTACAATTTTTCACAGCAGGTTTTGAGGTGAAATATAGCCACAGTGGTCCTAACATATTTGCAAAACTTGGACATCAGGTCAGATCGAACCACGACTTCTCTTTCGGGGGCTCGAGCATTACACATTACGCCAGAGCGGCTTTTGCTGTGCGTTTCTGTCAGTTAGTTTTCTATCTACCAGTGCCATCAGCAATCACCCGTCAGCGGGATTGATCTGGGGAGCCCACATCGGCATTCAACACATTTAAGCTGAGACTGTAGTCGAAATCATAATGTTTACTTTTTCATTTACTGTCTACTACAATTTTCAATATCGGTCAATCTTGTTGCGGGTGATTGCTGTTGGCATTGGTAGACAAAAAGCTAACTGGGAGAGACGCAGATCAAGGGCCTCCGTGGTGCAGTGTGTAATGCGTGAGTCCCGGGAAGAAAAATCATGGTTCGATCTGGGCCGAGGTCCAAGTTTTGCGAGTATCTCAGCACCGCTGTGGTTGATTTCGCATAATATCCTGTCGTGAAAATTGTACTAGGCAGTAAATAAAAAAGTAAGCATTGTGACTTTATGATATTTTAACAATTCGTTTCATTCTTACAGTATTAAACTTAGGTTATTTGCTTTAAGGGACTGCGCATGGTCGAGACCGAGACTACTCCTCGAATGCGATGTGGAAGTTAGTTGTGTTACGCTTTGATTGTTTAATTATCTTAGTCTTCGTAGAAAATCAATCATGAGCAGAAAAACTACGGCAGTCGCTACAATGCAGGAAGAAACGTTGCTAGTGGACGAGAAGCGTTCCTAGGACTTGGCGAGTGTCGTGTTAGAGATTTGAGGACGCCTCAGCGCTCTGAAAAACTAGGGTTCTAACTAATGAAACTTTCCCAGCCAGTAAGATAACACTCTACTCGAAATTGTATTCAGGTCTCCATGTTTTCGTACACATGGCATGAAGAACGGCTTTCGATATGTCGAAGTTTTTGCTGTTGCGAAAACTGTTGACTTTTTGGCTATCCAAGACAGAAGACATTATACATATTGAGAGCATCATGTGAGAAGACTGGAAAACGTCTTCACTTTGTTCACTTGTAATCGATATAAACCGACGGTTTTTGTAACTTTCTGTACAAGGGAGCCACTTGTGTATTGTCAGTGATATTGGTTGATGTTTACCTGTTCAATCTGATAAGAATTGATAGAGAGTCATCTGTGTACGTTTTCCTTCCACTCCTTTCTTTCTAACGACTTTGGATTCGTACCATTGGTGACTGACACTCTCATCCTTCCACAACCTCTTCTGTCCTTCCAAAAAGATATACGCGATAAGCAACAGTTCTCGAACCCAGAGGCATTGCCAAATTTCCTTGACAATATTGTTGAAATCATCTTCTGCAATCCTTTATTAGTGTCGCAGTCTACCCGTTGGTTTCAACTAAGGAAATTCTTGGTCTCGAGACTTTTTAAACGCAAATTTTTGAAAAAAAAAAAGCAGGGAGTACTTAAGAGTATCTTGCCCTCCAAAGAAGATTAGATTCTCAGCCAGCTGAATGTAAGCAGTGCATCAACAAAGAAGCATTTTTGTTCTCGTTCATCTCTAAATTCCACATCGCATATCACATGGGCTTTATCAAAATTGGAATCAATGGCTTTCGAATGTTGTAAACATTAAACAAGCCCAATGCTATCATTATTATTGTTTTTATCATTGTTATTAGTACTATCATTCACTCGAATACTTGGATGCTTGGACGGTCCGCCCTTACTTCTTGTGCGGACCTCAGCATATTCTCCATTTCTCGCAGTAGTGCTGGTTTAGCTGTTTCACTGGAATCCCAAGTTCAACCTGGCGAAAGTCTGCCCCAAGTTGTGACCACCACAGGTAGTCGCCGCCCTAGTGGATCAGAGGGAGATTTGCCACCATGCAACTAATTTGGTACCAGGACGGTGACAGATTTTGGTGTTGGTTCACTCTTAGCTGAGCTTTCTGACGGGAACGCCAATCTTCTCAGCTTGGGAGACGCTGTCAGGGGGATGAATCCCCCCGCTGTACATCGCAGCCCGACAACCAGGAACACCTCCCACTGACGATGAGGCCGTAAACCGTTAGGAGGATTAGTATTATTAATCTGCGGCTACTTTGTTTCGAAAGTTTCCTCACATTTATATTTCCACGTAGTATATTGGTTCAGGTATTTAATAAGAACAGTTGGATTCGTTGTCGAATATGTGTCGTTTTTAGTGCTTGCGTCTATTCTAGAAATGTCCTGTGAATATCACACTTTGTGTTCAGATGCGTTTCTGGCAAATCGTACTGCTTGACGTGCTGCTGTGCTTGGTCGGCTGCTTGGCGATGCGCAAGCAGGGCGTAGCCGTCCGCGGACACCTATTGTGCGGACTGCGCCCGGCCAACAACACCAAAGTCCGTATTGTCGACATCGACTACGGTATGCTACGTTCTAAACTTCAACTACATAGGGCTGTTCCTGCTGCACTTCAGCAACCGTAAGAGCGTAAGAGAATTCGGCGTTGACCAATCCCTTAGGTGTGTTAAGCGTTCTACTGCAAAGCATCGTGATGGTGAATGAATGCATATCTGGCCGGAACGATGAGCGGCTTGGTTAACCCAAGGTGTGAAATCGAACCATAGATAAACCCTGTGTGTATTTAAGGGCTTCTCTGACTACAGCACTGCGCATGCCCATTAGCAATTCTACCTGCTTTAGATCTTTCTCTTTTTATAATCATGGCGATGTAATAACACATTATGGCGCTGGAAATGTTGAAAATAAAGCAGAAGAATCACTTTAGGACTAGATCCGGATGATACCTTGGACGAGAAGCGTGTAGACGAAAGTGGCCGTTTTGAATTGAGTGGAACGACTCACGAACTGACACCAATTGATCCCGTACTGTACATTTGGCATGAGTGCAGAGATGAAAAAACAGTGAGCTCGCAAAGTTCAATTCCCCTGAGTTTGAGAGCTGTCAATTACTTTATCTATGAAAAGCAATAACTGATAGTTGACAGAACTAAGAAACGCGTCGTGCACTGAGTGCGCATCAGGTTTTAGAACAATATGGCGTGCACTATGCTAAAACATGTTGCTATATGTGGAGCTTCAAAGGATTGAAATAGTGTTCCATTTAGCCATGCTCACGCAAAATCAAGCTCGTTATTCCGAAGAAGTTCATCCACAACGGAAATCCAACAGCTGAGCAGTGGATCGACCTTGGTACTTTTAACCTCGAAGGCGCGTTTGATGATGAAGGGCGAGAATGCATCAACTAAGAACTCTCGAAGAAACCAATCTCTAACAGAACAATATCAAGTTTTATTTCTCGTGTGGACATATAATATTTCGTATTTGTAATTCCTTTGTTCTGTCAAAAATCGCTTAGGTTACAAAAACTATCGACATCATTTGGTGATCCATTCCGCCGTAGAAAGTGCTGCCGTAGTATCGTGTTTGCAATGGCATTTCTTGCATTGAATCTTCGCAAATCTTCCCGACGCGGAATCCGGGAACGCGCACCATCTGGATCAGTCAAAACCTATAATTTCAATACTCTCTCCAAACGTTTTTTCTGAGACCATTTTTATATCTATGGTTTCACTCTGACTCATACAAGTTGGAACGATTCTATATCGAACTGATTTAGAATATTGGGTCACAATAAGTGGTGATCTAAGGTTTTCGTACTAAAAAAATAAAACTATTCTTCGAGCCCTGAACCGGTTAAATGGCTTTGAATTCATACTCATTTTTGGATAAGAACAGAATTAAAATTTTCAATAAACTAGTTTTCTGTACTGGTCTGTTTTTATGTTCCACATAAAGGGATCAATCTGAATTCTAAATGAATCGGAAGAAATGAACGACGCCATCCGATTGCAACTGAGGATCGAGCGCTAGACGTGTACATGCAAAGACCGCCACATTTCAGTGTGCTATAGAGCACGACTTAAAGGGTTAAGATAATGATTACTTCAAAAAAAAATTTGCACAATAGCTCGCTTGATATCTGGACTTTTAAAAACGTGTTGGACCACAGGCGTCCATGAGCGTTTCCTCGTTATGATCAAAGTCGCAAATACTTATACTTTTACGTATGACAATGTTTACTCGATTACTAAAAAAAACCTTTACTGGGAAGAGAACGATGTACTACATACTGTAGCATCATGATAACACGCTTCTAATACAATAATGCAAGAAGGTCTAAAAGAGAAGTTCTTCTTCAATAAGCAGACACGAGGTTGTTATTACAGAATTTATCAGGATACAATAGCCGACGTTTCGGCGATTTCGCCTTCTTCAAAGCCTGCAAAGGTCAAATTGAGATGCCATCTATTCAGCCAAACACTTTCATAACCCTAGCAAATAAAACTTAACAAATAAACTTGTATTCACATAAGAAACAGCTTCATCTAAACACCTACGGCTTATTTGTTGTATTTAGGTTAGTTGATGGATAGCAACCGCACAGAGTAATACATGGGCGAGGACTGCGTCTGTGTCAGGCCATTGGACTAGCCTGAGGTATGGCGCCAGGTCACGCGTGATGACAAGACATTCCTCCTTGCGGTTCATTTTTGAATTTTTGGAATTGATCCAAAACGCTTCAAGAATTTTATGCACTGATGTTTTCGATTCGTGCGTGAGGATAGTGAGTCCTACTTCAAAATTTTCTCCGTGGTGTTCCTGCATCCAGTGAGCGCCTAGTGGAGTATTTTGTTTTAATTTAGGTTTACCGAATAAGCGTTCCTTTATGCAGACGCGGAGCGGTCTACCCGTTTCGCCAACGTATTCGTCCCCGCACGCTTTATAAGAGATCAGATAGACTGTACTCGAACTCATGCAATCGCTGTCTCTACCGTTAAGGCAAATTATGCAGTTTTTCGTTATACATAGACGATCATATAGGCGGTTGCGAACTAGCTGGTGTCTTAGAGTGTCCGATGGTATTTCCATTACTCTTACGGAATTCTGTAGACCGGCCCTTATTAAGCAACGTTTCATACCTGCACTTATTTCGTTTGAAATAAAGGGCAACAGGAACGGAGCATTGTTTTCGCTAGAGTTATCGCTGTGGCGTGGGTTTTCCTCTATGCCTATGCCGAGAAGCTACAGTTTCGTAACCATTTGAAATGGCTATTTGCCGCGCCAGTTTCGAGGAATCTTCCCTCTGATCTCTACCTGTGCCCACGCTGGCAGCGGTTGGAAACATATTTCTTATAAGCGCCCTTTTAGTGTGTGAGAGATGAGAGGAGAGATAATGAACCACTATATTCTTATTGCTCGGCTTTCGATACCATTTTGTGTTGTAAGCGTTTTCGAACGTTTAGAAATCGAAGCCAGTTTTCTTTCGGTTTCTCACGAGTGAATTTTATGCACTCTGACTGTTCGTTCAATAACTCGAAGCATTTGTCCATCTCCTCTTGTGTGGAGCAGATGACAAAACAGTCATCTATATACCTACAGTAAAGTAATGGACTGAGATCGATTTGTAGTGCTTCCACTTTAGACATAAAGCCTGCTAGGGTTATGAAAGTGTTTGGCTGAGTAGATCGCACCTCAATCTGACCTTTCCAGGCTCTGAAGAAGGCGAAACCGCCGAAACGCCAGCTATTGTATTCCAATAAATTCTATAATAACAACTTCGTGTTTGCTTATTGAAGAAAAACGCCGAATTATCAATCAATGGCTAAAAGAAAAACGGTCATGGGAATAAAAGAGAAATATTGTAAATTAGACACCTCATGTGATAAACCAAAAAAAGACGTAGCGCATAGCGTTTATCAATATCAATATCAGTATCAGCAAGGGATGCGCCGTGTGTTCGAGTTCATCAATCATTTTTAGAGGTGACTGTATGCATATCGAGCCTACGTAATAACTTGCGGTGTATCAAGTCTGTGCTGCTATCCTCGCAGGCAAGTCTGGTACCAATTTGCCGGCCCCGGATAGATGGAAGGCTTGTAGTATTCGAGGCGCGGAACCGAACTAAGGACTTTTTGTGTATCCGGGGCGTGGGACCGAACTAAGGACTATGTGTGTACCAATCGCTGCCCTAAATACGTACTCACTCTATGTGATACTGAAGAAAAACTGCTCATTTCAACATACGGGAAATGGAAAGAGCTTTTGTTTCTCCACCTAAACAATGGAGAGCATATGAGGTTTATAGTTGAAGAAGTATGGAGGACACGAAGCCTTCTACATTGCGTTCTATGGGAACGGTTATGTTTTTACAAAATTTTCACTGAAAAGTTGAACACCAAGACAAACTAAGCAGTGCGTGATGAACTTCACATGTTGACCCACGAATTGAAAAAGAGTAAACAGGGTGGGAGACTGTCTGATTATGTTATGGCAACTAAAATCGTTCATAGTAGGTCAGAGCTAAGAAAAATTTCTTTTCAACGTAATATTGAGGAGTTTCCTAATCCAAACTACCATGACGAAGAAACCGCATCATAGTGAATTAAAATTTGCCTTAACTGATAGCCGTTGCCTTAAAATTCTACACTTAAATAGACCACCGAAAGCTACGAAGCACATTCGTAATGTCTTCGAGGACTTTGTTACAGGCGTAAAGTGACCGCTTTCTAGTGAATAGACGAATAGGAAATTTGGTAGTTTCGAAAGGGTATCCTATAATGACATTTTATCCTCTCCGATACGTTCGACAGTGTCGACAGTGCCTGCTTTAAAATTATTAAGTGTTAGCAAAGATACGCCGTCACAACGGATCTTTCATTTGAAAGTCTGAGAAGATATCTCGACCCGTACAATTCCCAGTCTATACATGCTTAGAATCAAACATCACGAGGAAACAAAAGCCAGTTTTCATCAACACAACAAATCGATTTTTCATAAATTACATACCAAAACACAAAATTCTAGACCCATGGAAAATCAGCGAACTACGTTGCTCCACCAAAATAACTCGAAGGCGAGGGCAAAGAAACGTTAGCCGTTTAAATCTTTTTACTAACATCTTGTTTGCTTAATGATCCAAGGAAATATACGCAGTCATTTTACACGATATCATTCAAAAAATAGAGTTTAACGAGATGAGATTGAAAATCAATGAACAGCAGCTTTTAGCCTTTCGACATCTTTGCTTTGCTGATAGATTACAAGATTAACCACTTGCAAAGCTGACCAACTGAAAGCTGGTATCGAACACGCATGTGGGAAGATCACTCCTTGAAAATCTTAATAAAACGATGTAAAATAGAAATGGATTCGTCTCTGGTTATACACTCTTCCTCAGTGAAACGAATATCTCCAAATGTTGCAGCCATTTGAACCTCGGTTGAGAAGCTAACATAGCGAGCATTAGAACTCTGGAGCTGAACAGAAAATGAGCAGCTTGAGAATCTTACGAAAACATCAGTGATTTAGAGAAGAAAACAAAGAACAGCGGATTCCATCTCCAACCTCTCGAATAAAGAATTTATCCCTTATGGACGACATCTAGGAATCGTTGATAATCTGCGCGTATCGTAGTCTATGAAGAGGTATCGTAGAAGCTTTATGTATACTAAAGTGAGGTAAGGATTTCGAAATTCCGACATATATCGACGGTCGAAAATAATATGCGCTGCCGTATAAGCTATGGTATGGAATATGAAGAGCATTTGATACATCATGCGACTAAACAATAATCGCAAGACGAGAAAGAGTAGCAAACGGATTTCCACATGATAATTAGCGCACAAAAAGACCGTCGGTCCTATCGTGGATTTTCTAACGAAGATTACAGACGATAAATACGGTTGCCTTTGCATTCCTCAAAAGAATAGAACCAAGAAGGAAACTCCAGTATTGACAGCGACGAATGTTTGCTATACCGGTGACTTGCTCGAGTCACTCGACGATAGTGAGAGGTAATAAATGTGAACGAATAGTTATTTCAAGTGTAATGAACATCTATTCAATATACGTCACAAAAGATAATCTACTTATGGAACGTGTCTTGCAAAGGTTATTCGGAAGTGTGTCGGACGAGGTGGTAGATAAGAGGTTTTGTATATTAAAAAAAACAGCTATAACTGTGAGACATTAGTGGATGAATAGGCTAGAAATAAGGTCAAAACGTTACCTGTTCTTCTTGAACCGGATTAACTAACGTGTTTCGTATATACGCAATGATATTTGTGCAAAATGCATGAATATGCTTGTTTTTATACTGACTGCATACCGAGGACGGACTTACTCAAAAACTTGGAACTTAAGTGATTGGAGCTAAGAGGGAAGGTTCGTGGCCATTCCTAGCAATGAAATTATACTTGCAGTCCTTCCGACAAAGCGGATGTGAGTGTACACAATGCCACATTTCCGAGCCATGAGTCAACCAACATTTAACGAGATTATAAGTTATAGCCTTCCAATGGTTTGCCGCCTCATCGTAGCTGGGAGGTGTTCCTGGGTGTCGGGCTGCGATGTACAGCGGGAGATTTATCTTCCCAGCGGTACCTTCCAATCCGAGGAGTCAGGCGTTTCCATTAAGAAGCCAAACTCAGAATGAACAAATACCAGGGTCCACCACTGTCCTGGTGTCAAACTCGTCGCATGGTGGCAAATCTTCCTATGATCCACAAGGGCGGCGACTTCCTGCAGTGCTGACGCCCTAGGCCAGACTTTGGCCACGCTGACCTCAGGCCATCAAAGAAACATAGTGGCTAAACCAGCAAAACTTCGAAAAATCCAGAATATGCTAGGGCCAGGACAACCAGTGAAGACGGGCCGTCCAAGTATCTAAGCAAGTATAAGATATGAAGGTGATTATAGGGTTTCCTAAGAGTTGGTTGTCACAAATTGCATGTGCGTCTCGCAACCAACTAGACAACTAACCATCAGGAAGAAAAAATCCGAGACCTGTGGAGAACCTCGCGCTCGGCCATCCTACCCAAGTAAGGTGACCGAAGGAATCCTTGTAACTACCGTTCGATATGCTCGCTGGGTGAACTCTACAAGGTCATTACGAAGATTATCCTGTCACGCATTTCAAAAACATTGGATGAGGCAGAATCAGTTGAGCAAGCAGGATTCCGATAAGGATTCTACTAAACAGACGATAGCCCGTTGGACTGTGATCGCGGAAGCCCGTTGGAAGTATCGCCTACTCTTTTTAATACCCTTTGTGACTATGAAAAAGTGATTAACGGCGTCGAAACGCATGCAGTCTTATCAGCGCTCGTCGACCAAGAAGTGGACCCGTCCTATATACGAACATTGGTAAACTGTTATAGCAACTATAGCAGAAATATACAGCTTTTTCATTCACACCTCACCATACTCATAGGAAAAGGGATTCGACAAAGCGAAACAAAATCACCAAAACTGTTTACTATCGCACTGCAGGGAAAAAGGATTACTGCGCACAAATAGAACGGATACTCAGCACGTGAAGAAGCGATGGATGGAATGTAAACGAACCGAACTGGATGACCCTCTGATTACAGAAACCACCTCGCAGATGTACTCGTGCCTTTGGTGTTAAATGAACATGGAGAACAACATGAAGGAGGAATTAGCCAGAAGAAGGAGAACAGCTAGGGCCGCATTCGGGGCACTCAAAGAAGCTGCCGAACAACTAACGGACCCACAATACGCCCATGTTTTCGACGCAAATGTTGCTCAAGCACTATCATACGTCGTAAAAGTGGGCTGATACTTCAACCTGTCACCTGTATCACCTGTACTACCGTGAATCGTCGAGTGACTCGAGCCGGCACCAGTAAATCGTCCATTTTTCCCTGTCGTGTGCAAGAGTAGCCCAGTGGGTTCTGCTCGCTCTAGGGACTCGACGAGCATCACTTCTTTCTTCTGGGCTTTTCGTGAAGAACTCTGAGCATCGGATCGGTGGTCTTCCTGCAGTACGTTTGACATCCCGAGGAATCCAGTCACTGACAGCTCTTGTCCATCGGTTGTCATTCACACGCATTACTTGTCCGGCCCACCTTATCGTCGGGTGTTTGGCGTACAGAACGGCATCTTTGATTTT
The DNA here is from genome assembly GCA_900624975.1 of Angiostrongylus costaricensis. Lineage (NCBI taxonomy): Eukaryota > Metazoa > Nematoda > Chromadorea > Rhabditida > Metastrongylidae > Angiostrongylus > Angiostrongylus costaricensis. The sequence continues at coordinate 34,688 of UYYA01000053.1, forward strand.
TGGTTGTTGAAGCAGATCGGAGCTTCAGATCCCATACCTTACTTGTCTGAAACGGGATACTCCTAACATCGTTCTTTCGACTGCGCGTTCGATAATGTTGAGTGATTTCTCATCTTGCTTACGCATCGACCAGGTTTCTGACGCATACGTTAGAGCAGGAAGTATCGTTGAGTCGAAAAGGTAGGCACGGAGTCGGGTGATCTCTGTTCTCTTCACTACATCCTCGATGCTCTTGAAAGCTCCCCACGCCACTCGTTTTCTTCTGTTCAGCTCTTGAACTAGGTCGTTCATCATATTGATTTCCCGATCTAGATAGACATAACTGGAGCATTCGGCGATATTCGTTCCGTTGAGCGTGAATGGGGCATACAAAACCAATTCGCTCCTCATAAACATCGTTTTAGTGAGATTTAGTCGAAGACCAATCTTTCCACAGGCTTTCATCAAAGTCGTCGAGCAAACGTTCCGCTTGGCTAATGTTTGGTGCTATAAGGACGATGTCACCAGCAAAGCGAAGATGGTGTAACTGACGACCATCGATTTTCACTCCCATGTTATCCCATTCCAATGTTCGCATGACGTTCTGGAGAATGGCGGTAAATAATTTTGGCAAGATGGTATCGCCTCGTCTAACTCCTCTTCTGACATCAATGTTGATATCGTCGTAGAATGGTGATATATTGGTTGTAAAATTTTTGTACAACTCAAGAAGAATCTTTATATACTGAGTAAGGACTCCTTGACTATCAAGGGCTTCCATGACTGCTTCTATCTCAATTGAATCAAACGCCTTCTGTAAATCGATGAAAGTGAGACAGAGCGGTCATCTATACTCTCACGACACTTCAATAGTCCGTGTTATCGTGTGGATGTGGTCCATCGTACTAAACCCATTTCGAAACCCTGCGTGCTCACATGGCTCTCTTTCGCCCAGTGTTCTATCAATCCTGCTCAGGATGACTCAAGTGAAAAGTTTCTAGACCACAGACAGCAACGGATCGGGCGATAGTTGCCTATATCGTACGTCACCCTTCTTGAACAATAACTCGGTCTTGATGATCTTCCACTAAGTACAGACCTTGCATTCAGACAAGTAACGTGTGAAGAGCCGAGCCAGTGTGTTTACGAGGACTGGCGAAAGGTTCTTCAGGTGCTCTGATCTTATTTTTCCGGATCTGGTGCTGTTTTTCACCAACGAAATGGCATGACGGATTTCCGAAGGGAGAACCGGTGGTACAACATATCCATCCTACTTTATTTCATATGACGGAAGGTGGACGTGGCTATCGAAAGATCTGAGCAGTATTCGCGAATGATTTTCTCCACTGCCTTTCTGGACGCTGTAACTGTTCAGTCTGGGGGTCGGAGTGCAATCATCTCAGACCTGTAATTGGCGAAGCTTCGGTGAGCTTTGCGAACGCTTTTCCCAGCCTCTGCAGCTTCGACCGTTACTGCTGGCTGCTCTTCTCTCTTCAAGATCTCCTTTTATCGCCTGTCTGCATTGTTTTGCAAGTTCGGACGTTAGTTCGCGGTTGCCTGGAGCGCGTGCGATTACGCTGGCGTATCAGCTCCGAGTGTTTCTGGAGACATAAGTCTCTTAGTGACTTTCGAACTCTCAGCTTTCACAGCGCTAACGTGAAGATGTTGAATGGACCGATCGTATTGTTCGTCGATTGTATTGACAACGGCATCCTCCCAACAGCGCACTAATGAATTGAATAAGTCCCAGTTCACGGTGACTCTACGACTTCGGTTTTTGAATTTAGCCGTTTTTTCTCCCTTCCGCGAGAAATAGAATTTTACACGAAGGAGACGGTGGTCTGATCCCGTGAAGAATTTTGGGACAACAGCGACATCGGTTAGACAAAATCTTCTATTTACTATGATGTGGTCTATTTCGTTGTGGTACTCTCCAATGGGAGACTCCCACGTCCAGCGTTGAGGGTGGAGTTTCTGGAGTTGCGAGTCACCATGGATGGTATTGCTCGCCATGGTAAACTCAGATAGCCGCTCACCCTGTTCGTTCCGTTCTAAACCGTGGGTCCCAATGTGACGTTCTTCAAACGTTCTTCTTGGTTCAATCTTCGCGTTGAAATCTCCAGTGATGACCTTGAAGAATGTATGGTCTTTTCTGTTAAAGTTCTCCAAGCCCATATAGAACGCTTCGACTTCTTCGTCATATTTTGATGTCAGCACGTAAACGACGAAGATTTTCAAAGCCGGTATTGATCCACATTTTTTTTAATCGTAAACGTCCGATTCGGATTGTAAGCTGTTCGAATGAATCAATGTTCATAGACAAACTCGTGTTGACGAGAACGCCTGCGCCACTGACTCCTCTACTATCGCATGTTCCGAGGAACAGTTCTTCTCCGGTATCATAGACGGCATTGAATTGGTTGCGTTGTCTTGTCTCGGACAGGCCGATGACGTCGTACCTTATCCTTCTTGCTTGCATAAGCAAGTCTTCTATCGAAGACTCAGATGCAAGTGTAAGTGCATTGTAGGTACAGGTTGTCACCATAGTTCTTTGTAATCTAGGCAGCTTCCATTGCCCCTGAGATTTTAGCAGCCTCTCCGTAGTCATCCTACCTAACGCTGCGAAATTGGGAGCTCCTTCAGGGTCAGGGGAATGAGGCCCATTTTTTTAAACCGTGTTTAGCATTTTGATTCCAACGTATAGCTTGCTGCGCTCTGAACGTGGGAGCTGGGTATACTCACGGGTAGCTTGCCAGGCTCTCCCAGAGTGGGCATGGAGCTTATTTGTTGGAGACGACTCCTAACTGCCTCCCGCCCGTATACTTCCCAGTTACTCGATTGCAGGCTTTTGGCCGAATTGACTCGTAGAATACAATCCGCATAAGTGAGAACGCACCCATACACGCATGCATGAATACGCCTATCAAATACAGAAAGTATGTGCCAAATCAGCTCAGCAGAAACAGGAGTCCATCATCTGATCCACCTGCCTCTCAGAGAAGCAAAGGTCGCTTTTGGTCCGTGATTAACCCCATATCCTCCACCTGGGGACGCGCCACCTAGCCTCGCGACTAACCGGATCGAGATCCCTCATATTAGGGAGATCCGTGGGATACTTCAACCACAGCAAAAAATCTAACACCATTCGAACAATGTTTTCAAAAATTTGACCGGCACTTGCAACGCCTAGCCGGAACGCACAGCTCAGATCTTCAAAACCTATCTCCTGTTCGGGATGTAGGAGAACATATTTCGATGGCGAAACACGGATGGCCCGCTCACGTAATGAAAAGATGACAAATGAATGAATATAAGAGTGGAGTGAACTCCAAGAAATTGCAAGCAACCTTTTGGAAGACCATGCAAGCGATGAGCGGACGTGCTCTGGGCGAACGTCAACCATCTGCAGTCGCAAATAAGACCTATTTTAGAAATTCGGAATGTGCTCCGCGTACATCACCACTTTCAAGGAGCTCTCACCATGGACCACGATTAAGCAACCTCGCATAACTACTGAAGACGGGCCATCCAAGTAAGCAAAGGTGAATGATTGTAGCAAGGTGAGCCAAACATACCTTCGTCAGCACTTCATTGGCCATTTGACGGAACGAAAGTCGTGCTCTTCTATATTGGGCTTCTTCTCCCTTTTCATCTAGTCGACTTCCCTCACTCGTGTTCAAATGCTTCAAAATAATTCCTTGAATTCTAGTATATTAAGTTTGGCATTAAGAAGCAATACAAATCGAGCAGAAAAAATGCTCGTGATAGCTATCAAAACTTCTAAGGTTCTCAGAAAAAAAATACAATTCCGAAAACCCCAGTGGTTACCAGAAGATTCAGAAAAACCCAACATATGTAAACATACTACCTCGGTTAGACGAGCTTTCTCCATTTCTTCATCGAGATCAATCTCTCGCTCGGAAGGCTCCGATAGCGATTCATATGAATCTGTTTGTGTAGCACTTCTAAATAAGATTCGCAAAATTATATTTCTTATTTACTCAGGTTCTATAGAAGCCATCCCGATGCATACGAACAACATCACAGCTTCTAGGAACAGCTAATTTTTCTTAGAAATCTCAGGCGCTAATTCATGGTGGCCGCATGCACTTTGGTGGTTTCACTGTGTTCTCACCCAGCCAATGATGAAACAAGATCGCTTGCGAATGAGGCGGTGCTCGACGTTATCTTGAAGTCGTTCATCACATTCGCCAGCTCTTCCTGCTCAGGACTCAAATAGACGTCAATATCCGCATCCATCTGAATCTCAAGGCATGAAATCTCGTCCTCTTTTCTAAGGAGCACTGGAGCAGTTGGGATCACAATATCGGAATTTAACCTTGAATAATAATCATGTAGTTCACTATCGACTTAGCTCCAGAAGAGTAAATTATATGGCAATAAAATAAAACTATTTAGATTTTTCTAAATTACTGAATCAAAAAACCTCTCTTCTAGATTTTCTACTGATCAGTTCATAAAAGAGGTAAAAAACATATTGAAAATTAACAGAAAAACAATATACCTCCTCCATAGACAGTGACATTTTTGATGCGTTCGAATGGCATGAATCGGAAAGTGAAACAAGTTTCTAAAACATTTGTGGATCTAGAAGGGTACCATCGTTTGCAAATTTCGGCAAACTCACAAGCTGAGGCTTGATGTTGATTTGTGGCCGAAGGTTAACCACCCACGATGAGAGGTATTTCCAACCGGTTGAGATGCCTAACACACTTGTCGAAAACCAGTGCCATACGAATATCGAAGTGATAAAAATGATCATCTGCAACGGACCACTTACGAACGACATCAAGTGGCGAGCTTTCTTAGCAGAAATGAAACGTGGGAAAGTGGTACAAACCTTCTCCTTGTAAACAGATATACTCGACACTAGTGGGATGATGCGAGCACCTTTAATCTGTACATGTAGAATTATGAACTGTGTGATTCCAAATAGAACCGCATAGAGGAGATAGAGGTGAAAGAGAATAAATGTGAGGAAGTATTGCAGTGGCCGATGTAGATATTGCGGAGAAAAACGATCCTGGAAACCTTTGATACTTTGTATAATAATTTCCTCTCCGCCTTCCTACAGTTTCCCTAAACAGAATTTGAACACTGATACCTTATTTGAAGCTCTATTAATTGTTCAAAACCGTTTTATACGTTACAAGGATCACAATGATCTTCTTTTTATTAAAGCTGGTCAGAATAAGGACATAAATGACTAAAAATAAGTTCCTATTTTTTTCAAAACAAAACATGCTTCCACAGCTCATTCACAACAAGAATGAATAAGAAAGGAGGAAGTTTTGAAGATGCTGCTGCATTCCGGGGCATGTGACTTTGGATATCTGCATAAGGTCGGCTAGTAAGGCGTTCAAGAAAAACTCAGTAGTCATGGACCACTTGTTAAGAATATAAAAATGAAATCACCTACATTGATCTGTGTTTGGCGTACACAACTCACCAGAAATCTGTTGTAAATATCGGCAATTTCTTGAAATTTCACTCCTGAAAAACCTTTGTTTAAATTTTTATAACTGCACTATTGCTAGGTAATGCTCATAACTTAACATACTCCGTCAATATCTACGCTTTACATGGACTCACAGCTCAATCAGTTTGCTACTAGTTTCTCACACAGCAATAACGGTGTAAAATCAACGGAATATGGAATATCACAGAACGCTATCAAGCACGCTACCGAAAGAACAACGCTGGAACTATCCCGTATCGTGCAGGCTGCAAAAGCCCGAAGTTCCGACCTAAACCGACATACAAGGGTCATTGACGTCGTATTATACGCTAAGATGCAGAAAATCATAGGGGTGGATGCATAATGGTCCTAATGACAACCACTGGACATTAACCGTTAGCGACCAGATCGTATGGAAATACGGTTAAAACTCTGAGACAGATATTTGCAAAAATTCTAGAAAGAAACTATGTTGTTCTTCTAGACGATACAGTGAGCACGACACACTGTGCTACTCATGAATGCGACGGGAACAAATGGAGTATTTCCACTTGCCTGTTCAAGTCAGTCAACTATTATCGAGTGGACAGGTGATAAAGAAGCAAATAAAAGACGAAGCTTTCTAAAAACTTGGAGAGAGTAGTCAGCTTTGTGACGAACCTCGCGAAATTTTCATGAACATTGTTCGAATCGCCTCTTTTCCCTCACGGACACATGATTTCCACATGATCTTCATGGAAGAAATGAACGTTCCACGCATGACCGAAGCACTATGCCATATTGTTATCAGTTATCTCTCCGAGATAATCATGAGCAGGTATATCTTCTTTAATGATTAAGCTAACACCTGGCTGTTATGAAGTTGTATTCGGATAACGTTTCCACGATTTCATCACTTTCAAAGCTCTATTAATCTATATGATCTCGAAGTTGATTCACCAAAACCGCTCGCCCTGCCGGTGCGGCTCGTCGTTATTGCATTGAGTGGTATCATTTGGAATTGAAAACCGGAAAAAATAGAAAATGAAGTGAAATGGAGGTAGAAAAATAAGAATAAAACCTGTCAATTACATACCACAGGTGTTTCTCAGTTTTTGACTTCTTGTTTTTCCAGTTGACCAGTGATTTCATCGAAAGGTGAAGTTGGCGTAATGTTCTAACTCAATAAAAGATGATCACCTTCTTGTAACACTCAAAACAGGACAGTTAGCGGTGCCGCACTACAAGCTTCAAACCTGGGTAATTAAGCATTCGTATATAAGAGATATAAAAGTAATAACATGAACATAGTAATACGGATAGTAATACTTACTTCCTTGGTACTTGAACGGCTCATCCATACTCGTTATGCGGGGTCCAGCATAGTCTTTATTTTTCGGAGATTTGCTGGTTAAGCCATTGTGGTTCTCTGGAATCCCGAGATCAGCCTGGCCAAAGTCTGCCCCAGGTCGTCACCACAAAAGGTAGTCGCAGCCCTTGTGGATCAGAAGGAGATTTACCACCATGCGACTTTGATTCCACGACGGTGGTGGATCCTGAAGGATACCTCACCACAAATGGTTTGAGACGATGAGTTCCAACAGTTGAAACTAATCACGCCTCTGATGCTCAAGTTAAGTGTAAGAAAGAGTAATGACTTGATTTCGTGAGTTATTTCAAAAGCTGATGACGATTTTTATGTACTTTCTGAAGGCTGGTGTTAATGTAGCACATGTAACCCTTCCTAAGCTAATAATTTTAGATGCTCGCAGATGTTCAAACTCATAGACATTACCCAACGCTTTCCAGCCGGGTGCTATGCAAGATCGTAAAAGAACTATTACTAAGCATTTAACAGATAATGTGATTATTTCAAAATTGTTCATAACTTCACACCACCAGATATCGGATAATGAGCTGAATCCGACACCTCTTTCATCCAGTTCCTAGTTACACATCCATCATACGAGAAGCTCATCGAACTTCCACTTGAGCTCAGCTACTGCTTAACGACTTCTAGTCTTCCGAATGTCGTTCAGTGCTAGTGGAGTCGATTCTCCGTCGAATCATGGGATATTGAGGGACTACCTCTACTTCGTAAAAAATCCTCTCTAACTCTTTTTTATATAATCTTTCTGATACAATAAAGACGTAACGGATTTAAGGCAGGTAGTTTCATATACTGGAAACCATCTCAACCGGAGTCCTTAGAATAATAATTCCTACCAAGTTCCTGTTCTCGACTCTAGGAATATGATTTAAGCCGGAAAGAGTAGATGAACTGTACGAAACAGAATTCGAGATGCTAAGAGCGCTATAAAATGGCGTCACGAAATATATGATGTAGAAGAAAATGGAAGGCAATGAGTTTAAGAATAGCAAAAAAAAACCATGCATGCCACTTCAAAAGACCAGCATATAAGCGGAAGATATAAGCAATTCGATACCACAGTTCTCAATAGCCCTAAATCTGAAATATACCTTACGGCAAAAATGAAAGCGCAACACGCAAATGCTGCCAAAGCAAGCATTCTGTATTGAACTAAAAAGTATAATCTGCTCCATTATTCCATTAAAAAAGCCATATTCCGCTGCACTGACAAGTACAGCACAGCATTGATAAGGCGTTCCAAGATTCTCGTCGCAGACGATCGCTATCCACTGTGCAAAGAAGGACTTCCAAGATTACTCTGATACCAATTTCACGATGCCGGTGGGTCGGACGTTGCGGTTGCTGGTAGGCAGCTTTCCCATTGTGCTACCCAATCTCTAATTTCGTAGTATGTTAGATGGAAACCATGAATGTCAAAGAGTATGCAAATGACATAAGAACATAAAAGTAAGAAGCATATCACAGCATTAAGAGATAGTGAGTATTCACTATGTGGTGAATAGCTCAGTTGTCACATGAGACAAAAAATGTTCATCAGCTTTGTGCGACAATCTCATTTGCTTTGCTAGTTACCTCTAATTTCATTAAATCCTTCTAAAGAATGGGAACTATTAAGATCAACATAAATTGAACAGTAAATCATGTAGTACTTCAACACAATTTCATAAGTATTGTTCAGCCTCGTAGATTTTTGCAAAGATGTGCTGTAAAATTCCTATGACGTGGTCATCGGCCAGCAGCTATCGGTTGTCATTCGGTCCGATCGTGACCAAATTCGAACCTCATCCACATTTGGCAGTTGAAAAATTGACGGCTTCCAACAGAGATAAAAGCCGACTGATTTGCTCTACTGATTGTGTTTCAACAATATCACCACATAATTATTTAAACGTCTTATTCGTCACCGGTATTTTCTTCACTTCCGTGAAGATTGGTTGGCTTGCCTCTTCACACGTTAACTGTGCGAATGCAAGGTTTATATTCAATGGAAGGATATTAAGACCATGTCATTGTTCAAGAAAGCTAACTTCCACGATATCGGAAACTATCGCCCAATCTGCTCGCTGTCAAATTTTTCACTGGAATCACCTTCAGTAGGATTATGGACCCTAGATTAAGGCCCGTCGTGAGCAGGCAAAGTTTCGAAAAGGATTCAGAACGATTGACCACATCCACAAGATAATAAGCCTCATCGAAATATCGCGAAAGTATATGAGAAGGTTGTTTTTCATTTTCATCGACCTAAAAAAGGCTTTAAACTCAATTGAGATAGAAGTGACCATAGCTCTGGACAGTCAGGGTGTCGCTACTACCCTCCTGTATATAATGGTCTTTCGTGACCAGTAGAAAAAACTTCGTAACCAAAATATCACCACTTCACAATGATATTAACACCCACATGAATAAAGGGGTTACACGAGGTGATATTATCTGGACAGATTTATTTTCAAATACACTTGAAAAGAACTGAGCAGGAGGAAGCGATCAGCTTGGAAAGTTTTCAGGAGGATCGAAGATGTGGTGAGGCGAACAAAGATCTCCGTGCCCACCTTTCCGACTCTACGATACTTCTTACTTTAAATTATGCGTCTGAAATCTGTTGACTACGTAAAGAGAATGATGTATCAACCAGCGTTATTGAACGCACAACCGAAAGGTCGATGTTAGGAAGTATCCCGTGTCATATAAGTCATACAAGTAAGGGAAGCGATTCGGAACTCCGACGTGCGTCAACGATCAAAAATCAAAGATGCCGTTCTATGCGCCAGACTGTCGAAGATAAGATGGGCCGGTTGCGTAATGCTAAAGATAGTCGGACTGGATTCTTCGGATGTCAAGCACAAGGTAGGAAGATCACCGACCCGATGGTCAGCGTTGTTCACGATAATCGTAGAAGAATCATATGATGCTCAACGAGACCCTAGAGGCAGCAGAACCCACTGGTCTGCTCTTGCACGCTGCAGGGAGAAATGGAAGTCCAAGTCATTCGACGATGAGTAAGATGACAGGTGATGAGATGACCGTAATGTTTCATAACATGCTTCTGAACTCTTGTAGATGAGAATGTTAGTTTTTCACGGGTGATTAACAATTCTTAGCGTAATTACAACGATATAACTCATATATAAACCATATGTTACAGGGAATAGTTTAAGCTTTCGACTTCGAATAAACATAACTTGCTTTCAACTTTATTAATTAAAATGGTAACTCTTTGAAAATACAGGTCTTTAAAAACATGATTTAGCCTTTTCATTCCACCATTTTGAACTTTTGATTTTGCGCAGCCCGCTAGTTCATTCGTTCTCCCACTTTCCGTCATTTGCGATTGCTGCAGCTACATTAAAAATTGAAGAACTGATTCTTTCCAAACCAGTGAAAATTCGAATTTGCAACAAATTCTGAATAAAAATATGCTCTAAAGAAACTATGCATAGAGAACTGTCGATGCAAGAAAGTCTAGTTTACAAATCTATGTGGAGCGAGAGTTACCAGAAAACCTATAGCGTCATTAAAGGTTAATTGATGTTATTGGCAATTCCACGAAAATCCCATCCTTTCATACAGTTTTACTTGAAAACTGCTTGCTTTATTAGAAGAAAATTACCTTCTGAAGCGGATTAACATCGCTCAGTTTTATTTTACTCTCCAGAGCACAGAGTTCTGCAAAAGCATGACGGATGTGCCTATTTCCTTACGATCACATTCCAGAGTCAATAATAATTCATTTGACTACTACTAAAGTGTTTCTAACCCGCACATGTGTTTTTATTTTGTGAAGAGATCGGTAGGAGCTGTTGATTCATGTAATGAAGAGCCGTGCCTACAAAAAGTAGCACGGGAACTATAGTACTGCGGTCCAGAGTTTTGCAAATATCTCAGCAACGTTGTGCTTGTATTTCGCTTAGTACCCTGCCGCGAAATTATAGTAGGCAGAAAACAAAACGGTATAGCTATACTAGTTTTCAATAATATCGTATAGATAGAAGCGGATACTAATAATAGTAGATCCAAGGAACTCCCTCAGAGAAGGATATCATGCCGACTAGTCAAGGCAACGTGGCGCATCCAAAGGTGCAGATAAGGGGTTAATCGCGGACCAAAAGCGACCTTTGCTTCCCTGAGACACAGGTGGATCCAGAAGATGGGCTCTCTGTTTCTGCTGCACCGGTTTAGCTCGCACCATATGTATTTACGAGGGCGTATTCATGCACACGTGCGTGGATGTGCTCTCACTCACGTGAATTGAATTCTACGAGTTAATTCGCCCAAAAGTCTGCAATGAAGTGATGGGAAGTATATGGGAGACGGTTAGGACTCACCTCCAATAAATAAGTTCCGCCGTCCATTCTGGGAAAGACTAGCAAGCTACCAGTGTGTATACCCAGTCCCCTCACGTCCAGCGCTCAGCAAGCTATACATCGATCTCATCTAATGATAGTGAGCCTCATTTCCTGGACCGCGAATGAGCTCCCGATACGTCAACGTTGGGAAGGACGAGTACGGACAGGTTGCTAAAATGTTAGGTCCATTATAGGAGGCCTAAATCTCGGAGGACTGCAGTCATGATTTGTACCTACAGTACTTGCTCACTTGCATCTGAGTCCCCGATAGAGGATTTGCTCATGCAAGAAGAACGACAAGGTACGACGTCATTACTCTGGCTGAGACGAAAAGACGCCTCTCATTGAAGTGCGCCTACGACCTCGACCGTACGTCGCCTAAGAGCCGCGCCTCAGAACTTGCGGCAGTAGAGGAGTCAGTGGCGTTGGCGTTCTACTCAACCCGCTTTGAGAATCTTCCTCGTGCATGAACATAGATTCGTTTGAACAACTAAAAATCCGAATAGGACGTTTACGACTGAAGAGATGTGGGTCAATACCCGCTTTAAGAATCTCTGTCGTTCACGGACTAACATCAAGCTATAACGAAGAAGAAGTTGTGGAGTTCTATATCGACTTGGACAAGTTTTACAGAGAAGACCATACATTCTTCAAGGTCATCATTGGAGATTTCAACGCCAATATTGGACCAAGAAGAACGTTCCATTGGGATCCACGGATTAGAATGGAAGGAGGAGGGTGAGCGGCTGTCTGAGTTTATCACGACAACCAAGATAATCCATGGTAACTCGCAATCCCATAAGCCCCACCCTCAACGCTGACCGTCTGAGACTCCTAGTGGAGAGTACCATAACGAAATAGGCCACGTCATATTAAATTGGAGGTTTTGCCTAACCTATATCGTTAGCGACCTAAAATTCTACACGGAATCAGACCACAACTTCCTTCCTGTAAGATTCCATCTCTCAGGAAAAACAGAAGAAGCCGGCAAATTCAAAAAGTGAAGCCCCAAAACCACCATAAACAGAGAATTATTCAGTTCACTAGTCCGCTCATAGGAAGAGGAAGTTGCCGTTTTTGGTTAAATCCAGATCAATATGATCAACTCATTCAACATCTTCACGTTAGCACTATGAAAGCTGGGAGCCCAGAAGTCACCAAGAGAAGTCTACCTGCAGAAACTCTCGAGTTAATAAGTCAGCGTGGAATCGCACGAGCTGTAAGCAACCGCCAAATCATGTACGAACTTGCAAAACAATGGAGGAAGACGATAAAAGAACTTAAAGAGAAAAGAACAGCAGTTATGGTCGAAGGCCCATAGGTTGGGAAGAGCAAAAGAACACCGAAGCTTCCTAATTACAAATTCAAGATTATTGCACTCCTACGCCAGAAGGAACACTTATAGCAACCGAAGGCAATGGGGAAAGCCATTCGCGATTATTAGTCAGATCCCTTTAATAGTCGCGTCCTCCTGCCATCACATAAAGTAAAGAAGGATGGAAATGCCGTACCACCGGTTTTCATTTCCGAAATCCAATATGCTATTTCATCGGTGAAAAATCGAACAGCACCAGGTCCGGACAGGATAGGCTCTGAACAACTGAAAAAGTTCCTGCCAGTCCTCGTAAACACACTGGCTCGGCTCTTCACGCGTTACCTGTCTGAATGCAAGGTCCCCACTCAATGGAAAACCAGCAACCGTGCTATTGTTCAAAAAGGGTGACTACCACGATATCGGCAGTGTCTGCGTTTTTAGATCAATGGATGAACGAGAGAAAATGTGAGCAAGAAGTGTTTCGAAAAGGATTCAGAACAATTGATCACATCCACACGATAACAAAACACATTAAAGTGTCACGAGAGCACAAGAGACCGCTCTGTCTCACTTTCATAGATTTAAAGAAGCCTTTCAACTTCGTTGAGATAGTAGTCATGGAAGATCTGGATAGTCACGTAGTCCTTACTCAGTATATGAAGATTCTTTCTAAGCTGTATAAAAATTTAGCAACCAAGATATCAACATTCCACGACGATATTAGCGTCGATGTTAAAAGAGGAGTTACGCAGGGCGATACCGTCTCGCTAAAATTATTTTCCGCCACATACGATAGCGTCGTCCAAACATTGGAATGGATCAACATGGGAGCGAAGATCGGTGGTTGGCAATTGCACCATCTTCGCTTTTCTGATGATATCGTTCTTATAACATCAAATATTGACTGAGAGGAACGAATGCTTGTCAATTTTTATAAAGCCTATGGAAAGATTATTCTTCGACTAAATCTCACAAAAACGATGTTCACAATGAACGGATTGGTTACGTATGCCCCATTAACGTTCAACGGAATGAACATCTTTGAATGTTCTAGTTACGTCTATCTAGGACGGTAAATCAGCATGATGAGCGACTTTGCTCCAGAGTTGAGCAGGAGTAAACGAGTGGCTTAGAGAGCCTTCAAAATCATCGATGTAGTGAAGAGAACAAGGAACACCCTTCTCCGTGCCCATCGTTTCGGCTCAATGATTCCTGCTGCCTTAACGTATGCGTCAGACACCTGATGGCTGCGTAAGACGACACGTAATGCGTTTGAACGACAACCGATGGACAAGAGCCGTTAGTGGCTGGAGTCCTCGAGATGTTAAACCCACTGCAAGAATACCACCTACTTGATGGTCAGAGTTTTTCACGAAAAGCCTAGAAGAGAGATATGATGCTCAACGAATCGCAAGAGCGAGCAGAACTCACTGGGCTACTCTTGCACGCGACAAGGAAAATTGGAAAATTTATTGGCACCCGCTCGAATCACTCGATGATCAACAAGACTACAGTTGATCGAATAGACACAAATCTAGTGGAAGAAGCAAATTATTTCATTATAGAATAAAAAGCGAACAAATAAACAAAGAGAAGGCACAATACTTAAGATTTCATAAGTAAGGTCGTTTAAAAAATTGTCCAGTCGTTTTTCTTCTTACCGCTATCTGCAATTTGCCCGGACTATACCGACCGTAACAATGCAGCTCTCTTTTCGGAAATCGGTTTTGAAGCTTTATTACGCATTTTACTGCGATCGTATTTTATTGAATGTTCATTGCATGCATAGAACAATGGATATGCTTCAAAGATTGTATTCAAAGCGTAATTTTTTTTTAAAAACCTCGTCACTACGGCTATCGAAATCCAGTCGCAAGAAGACGAACGTTCCTTCAGTCGAGAAGGTTTGGTGCACGAATGCGGTCATAGTTTGAAACGGTATAGCTATCTAAGTCTATAAAGAATAGAATTTACCCAACCAGTAAAACACTGGTTAAACGGAAACTAGCCGCTTAAGTACAGATAGCGCGACATTGCAATATCCAGCGTACTACATCACATATTCAACTTTTTTTCTGCGTCTGCTACCTTATATAAAGTAACCATCAAGTTAATTATTATCGATCGCCATTTGGATTCAGCTTTGTAACAACACAAATAGATGGTTAATTGAGCGTTTAAACCTCGTGGTGTCGAAGTGAGGCATAATCCATAAACGACTAACGGGTTTCCAAGAAAATTAACTTAGATGAGTCATATATTACGAATTTTATTCTTAGACGCTTATTTTACAATATGTAGCTCATTAAAGAATATAGAAGACATGTCGGATATTTCACCAATGAAGGACTTAAAAGAATAGAATTGTAGAGCGAAGAGACGAACAAAAACGGACAGATTCGTTTGCTGAGGAAGAGCACCCTAGCAGAGCTGACTCACATATGAGTCACCGCTAGAGTGGTTGGAAATCGGGCGCCAGTCACACAAAAAAACGTGTCAGCGCCAAAGCGATCTTCTGTGACGTCTCGAATCAAGGTGATCTTGTTCAATTGTAGCTGACAATGATTCATGTTGGTTTTCAATATCAACACGTTTTTTTTTTACCTGGACTGTGGTGAATGGTGTGGAGTGGTTTGAGAGGCCATGTACTATACGCATAGTTACTGGTTCAACCCTCTACCAGTTAGCCAGGGGTTCCATCCTTGCGAGATCGATAAACTGTTGCCGTTTCTGTCTGGGAAAGATCTCTTCATTTCATAAATGCCGGCAATTGGTTGCAGTGGAGACATAGAGACGCTCTAATACAGGTATCATTCGAGAAGGAACTGAAAGCACCAGCATTGAAGGACGTTCATGAAGACAGACGTCGATTGGCAGCAGACCTTGGTGGATAACGGGTACAAAGAAACGAGTTAAATGGAAGAAATCTTGGTACTGGTACAAGAATAAGGTGAGTCACGCGAATGAATAGAAAAATATTGAAACTAACCTTGACTGAAAACGATTAGGTGCAACAAGGTTTGTTTTTCTGTTCTAAAGAGCACGTTTTGAGGGCGTAGCTTGGTAGATTAATTGCTTCGTTTTGCGCAACTAAGCCTGCTCATCTCTGTCGCCCATCGCTTAGCCTGCTTTTCGTTCCGTATTTCCTCTTTAATCATTGGTTCTTCTACTTTTTAGAATCTGTTAAAGCCATCTCACAGCCAACGCCTATGGTTTAGTCAGAATTTCATTTTTCGTTAGCTTTGAGTTGCCCGCTCCAAGGCGAATTTCTCATGAAAAACAACACAGCAGAGTGGCTAAGTTTTTTACAGAGTTCTGTGGCTGAATATATCATCAAAGAGAATAAATAGATGTGACTGGTCCAAATAAACATATGTAACCCACTAATATGGGTTACATGCTTTCCGGACCCAACAAGGCCATGTGAAGAAGGGTCGGTCGGTGCTGAACGTGCCGAAATGCAATGGAACACCCCTGCTGTAATTCTCAACACCAACTTTCTATTAACCTCCACAATGATCATTAATTCGCTGTTTTCTTGATTAATACACATGAGGCTGTTACTACACTCTTTATTCAAAAAGGAAGACATTTTATCGGATTTTGCCTCCTTCGGAGCTTGGAAAGGTGACGTTGACCGCAATCCACTCAGCCAAGTACCTTCATAATCCCAACAAAAAAATCACGAAAGGCAGATTTCAGTCACATTGGAAGCATGATGGCTTCTTCGCACACAGCGCTTTCTGTGTAACTCCACTGAGTGCTTCGTTATCACGCGTGATCTCATACAATATCTCAGACTGAGATTGTAATGTGAGAGAGGCGCACTACTCATTCATGTGAACTTTGTGAGGTTTGGGGTTGATCTTCACGTGGAATACTCAGTGCAGGACTCATAGAGCGTGGTGAGTGTGCGAAGCTGTTTCGCTTCCAATGCGATTAAAATCCACGTCACGTGATTATTCTCTTGGGGTTATGGGAGTCATTCGAATGGTTAGATTGCAGTCAACTTGTTCTTCACAGGCTCCAATGAAGGCGAAGACGCCGAACTGCTTGCCGAATAAAGTTTTTTTTATTGATCCCTTGTTAGCTTATCAATGTAAGAATGCATATTGATCGGTCATCCCATGGTTATAGAAAAGTCGATTTTTGAATATTGTTACTCTCTGTGGTGGCTGAGAATGATACCGGCTGCTGCAGAATGGATTTTCCGGAGAAAAACAAACAACTATCAACGAAAAATCAGTAAATCAACAACCGCCGTGTGTAAGGGAGCGCTCCTGAGTGAGGTTACTTCATTCGGGCAGTGCTCCACTGGATTCGACTCTGCGCTCAGGAAGGCCCACATCGGAAGGAGCAACCACCGTGGACAATCGAACCGTATCAATATCCAGCTCCGAAGGAGGCGAAAGCGCCGAAGCGTCAGGCGAATAAAGGCCTTTTTGTACACCTCGTGTTGTTCACGGAAAAACACTTTCTGTTGTGATCATGAAATACCGCAATGTGGAAATTATCGGAACGGGAAAGTACCAGTTGCAACGTTAAGTTCTATCAGAGCTGTTACGACACGACAAGTACAAACCTGGAATAATTCAGGGATGTTTCAAAAACTGTATATTTGAATGAGATGGTGTCGCAACCGTCGGGCGAGTGCTCTGAGCAACCGGCGAGCGCCGTGTCACACACAACCCGACGAGTTCGATCGGCGTCTACGACCTTCACTCCTTGAAACCACTGGTGGCGAGAGGGCTCTGTGAACTAAAGTATGACCAAAAATTGCCCTTAAGCTAAATTCTACTGGTGGAAGAGAACTTTCATACTTTCAGTAATATGCCGACATTGTAACAGAATTTGTGAACTCGTTCGTCTTGATTTATTGCTCAAATCATTGTATCGACAGTATTCTCTCTTTCATTTTAATCTTTTAGTACTATGTGTGACGTGTACTTTTTATTAAATGAGAGCTTAAATTGTAAGATAACCCAATTGAAAGGTGCCAGAATTTGACGAGGTGATGGCTCCGTTGCCAGGCGATCCACAGCCAAGTCGCCAGTCCGATTTAGATGGATTGGAGCGGAACGATTCAGGTAGCATTTCTTTATTCTATCATTTTTAAAAGTCCAAACATTTCCAAAGGATTTTTAGGTTTGAATGATGTGTTTGGTTCTGTCGACGATGACGACCATCCGTATAACATCATCCTTCGCATGAATGATTTCAATACGGTTGGTTTTTTCTTCCTTTTCGCTTCTCCTGGCGTTTCATATACAGTGGAGAAGATTTAGGTTGACAAGCGCTGTAGAGATGCTGTCTTATATTGCAAGGCTCAAGCGGATTATTTAAAGCTTAATGAATATCCCTTATATGCGAGCTGTTCCGTTGAAAGAAACGCCGACCCTCAAGTGCGGTGGGTTCGTTTGAATGGTCGTCCAGTCAAATATTAGCACTTTTTTTCTATCGCTGCTGTTATTTTCCTTTAGGAAAGTAGCACTACGTCTGAGCCAGTTTTTGGATAAGCTCATCACTTTACCTTCTATACGGTCACAGGAATCGTTCATGAAGCTGCGTGTTCTGTTGGCACAGGGAGAATCACATGAGGAATTCAAGGCATCCAGTATGTTTCCTGGATTTCATTGTGCATTTCTTATAGAACACAGTTATTCTGATCTTTCTATTCGTTTAAGTGCATGAACTGGACGTTTCGTTGAAGTGCAATGCGATCTGGGAAAACGATTCCGTCGCGTATCGATGCAATACCTGCGCCCTAACACCTTGTGAGGTTTTGTTTCTTAAGAATTTTAGACGCTACAGTTGGTTTTGTCTTCTTCTTATCTTTCTATCTCCCAGTTCTTTTCATAACCATTGGTTTAAACCATCACTGCCCAGGTATGTCGCTTTGCGCCTCGTGCTTTCAAGCTGCAAACCACGAAGGTCATGATTTCACTAGATTCTTCTCACGTGAAGGTGGAGCTTGTGACTGCGGAAACGCTGACGTGATCAGGCCTATGGGGTAAGAATGTTTTTGGCAAATCTTTTATTACTTGTAACTCCCACTGGCAAAAGTCATTTGAATCATTTCATCACTTGGACAAATATTCTACACTTAACAGATGGAAATATATTGTAGTATCTTCAACGTTAAAACTTGAAAGTTCATTTTGAATCTGGTCTCGTTTTCCTTTTTAATGTTTCTTCTTCAGCTTTTGTCCTCGTCATGGTGAAAACGCAGTTCGTCCGCCATCTCCCTCTCCACTGATTGTGTCTCTTCCTCGTCACATATTTCTGAAATTGGTCGTATGTCTATTCTTGGAATGGAGAGGATATGTGAGTTTGTCAATTAAATTATACCTTTATTCATATATATATATGTATATATACGCCTTGTAACCTCGCAATGGCTGATTTACCGCCTCATCGTGGCTGGGAGGTGTTCCTGGTTGTCGGGCTGCGACATACAGCGAGGAGATTCATCTTCCCAGCGGTGCCCTCCAAGGTGAGAAGTAGTCCGGCGTTTCCATCAGGAAGTCCAGCTAAAAGAAACCAATACCAGGATCCACCTCCGTCATTGTATCAAACTAGTCGCATGGTGGCAAATCTCCCTCTGATCCACAAGCGCGGCGAATACGTGTGGTAGTGACCTGGGGCAGACTTTGGTCTGGCTGACTTAGGGATACCAGAGATCCACAACAGCTAAACCAGCAAAACTCCGAAACAATGGAAATTATGCTGAGGCCCGCACAACCAGTGTAGACGGGCAATTCAAGCGTCCAGGCAAATATGTTTTATAAAGCGGGGAAAAAATTTCTATGATCTATTGTTCGCTATAATATCCTTCTTAAACATTAACGAGTTACGTGTTTGTGTGAAGAGCTATTTTAGAAGGATCGCTACTCGCAGGAACGCGAACTAATGTTGTCAGAAGAACCATTCAACGTGGCTGCTTTCTACGATAAACTGGTCAACCCAATGAGACATCTGATAAATTTCCTCCAAGTGATTTTTTAGGCTGGAATTGCAACCCATGGACAATTTTTGTTTATTCCAAAAAACTTTGTTTTTGACCTGATGTTAACTTGTCGGAGAAAACATACAATTACTATTTCCTTTGAGGAATGTGTCAACTATGGTGGCCCGATGAGACAAGCCATGGCCGAGATTTTGTTGGACAAAGATCTTTACTTGGCTCTTACGGAAAGGAATTCGGACGATCGTTAGTGTTTTTAACATATCTTTAGTTTTAATCTAACCATATAAGTGCTCGTAGCTTTTCGATTGAAGCGACATCAGAGTTTCATTGGTGCTGGGCAAATCTCTGTCAACGTGAAAACTGCGACCTCCTATCTTCACGCGTGACCTCACATGGTATCTCAGACTGATTTTTCAACCCAAAACAGGCACATTACCTACCCACTTAAACTCTTTACGGTTAATCTCATTTACTAAGTGCAGAACTTATGGAAACCCTTGACTCTTGAAAGAAACTTTTTCCCATGCGATTAAAGTTTAGGTTGCCAGATTCTTCTGTTGGGGCTATGTAATATCTAGCTGACTAGGTTGCTCACCGATTTGAACTATCGAGGATCTGAAGAAGGCAAAATCGGTGGAAAAGTTATGGAGTGTGGTATAAACCTTGTATTAGCAGCCTGTTATTTGCTCATAAAGAAAACGATAAACAGCTGGTCATTGGCAAGGCTAAGAAAAAGTCCATCGTTGGAGTTATTGCACAAAATTTGTTCCGTTTCCATTTGTGAACTACTCTAATTCGCATTTTTGTTATAGTCGACTTGTCATCCACGTCGGAGATGTCGTTGGATTGGAAGACGAGGAAAAAATTTTATGACGACCGGATGACCATTTTTTCTGAAAGGCTTCTGTCGTCCTTTCCACACCTGGATGCGGAAAAGTTACTTCAGTCAGTCTATTTTTCACGAACTTTCTTTTTTTTAAATGTTTACGGATAGCTATAAGTTTTCCGTATTAAGTTGCCCGACGTGAAAAAGTTATTGGTGCACAGAAATGCGGTTAGCTCAGTAGCACTAATACCGCTCAATACACAGAAGGTTCGATTTCGTCTCATCCCCTAAGAATGGGTGGATTGGTGTCAAACTCGTAGGCCATCAGCCTACTCCTTCCTATCCACAAAATCTTACGACTGCGTGTGGCAGAGATCTGGGAAAGCCTTAGAACGGCTGTTTCAGCATACCAGGGAGAGTTGGCTCGAGCAACACTCATCGAAATTCGTAAAGAAAATTAGGAAGACCGAACCCAATCACAAGCACGAAGACCTCAGTGTATGATGGATGCGACGGAACGAATCGAATGGAAATGCTGTGATCTACGCAATACATGTGGTCTTGCGCAGTAAAGTATAAAAAATAATTTGTGAAGCACTTACTAAGGTAAATAACGTGTTCGGGTCGAATAAATTGTCGAAAAATCGATCACGTTTCAGTTCATTACAGAAATATTATGAAAGATTTAGACTTGAGATTCCGAAGAGTAGTTGTTTGGTGAAATTTTCTTTCTGTTTTGGGTACAGGCTTATTCTAGGCTATCATGATTCATAGGCTTTATTGTTTTATTTTACACCACCTAACAACACATTCTTTAGCGCTCCAGCGCTTGGATTCTATTCGTTCCTTCGAATCCATTATCCGCAGTGGTTTTCAGATTTTCACGCATGCATGCAGCAGGAGGATTTCTAGTCTTCTGAATATTGTTGAAAGATCTTTGAATGAATTTTCCCTCGAATGCAGGATTAGATGTGCTAAGGCGTTCACAGATCTTCTTCACAGATATTTGCCTGCTTCCATCGACTGGAAGGAGCGATTACAGATGGGTCTGGTACTGCCAGTTTCACGATCCCGGAGCAATGGGAGGTTAGATTGGAACGGTGCGTGGTCGAACGAAGGTCTTCGTGTACTGAACGGTATCTTTACTACTGGGCTAGTCGCACCCCATTCCTGAGCTTATTTTATGTGAGTTACAAGGACAGTTAAATATTTCTCTCAAAGAGCCTGAAAATTGGGTGTTACAAAACGATATTTTGAGTATTATTCATTTGAATGTAATTGTACGTATGATGATTTGTGCAACGCATTGTGTTTTACAGATGCGAGTGCTTGCTTGATGAGCTTTTATTCTGGGTGACTCGAATGAATTTTCCACAAAACCTTATAAATTTCTCCCTTAGCATGCTATCCGAACCGAATTATACGGCAAGTGATTGTCAGTGCTATTTTTGAATCTGTCGTTATTAGGAGCTCTGTTTCGTTGCCCGCTACCTTCAAAACACATCTATTTCTATACAGGACGCTCTTTCAACTCGTTTTTTCACATGGTATCCTTTGGTAGCGAATTGTGTGCGGAAACTCTGTTTGTATCAGCAGCTTCGTCAAAGAAATTCTGACGTTATCCAAAGTACTTGCAGCCGACTGATTCATATTTCCGTTCAGGTGATAGATCTGCAGATGTGTCATTTTTATTACAGTTTTCCCACTTTGTTATCACAAGATTCCTCCCAACGGTTTACCGCTTCAACGTGGCTGGGAAGTGTTCCTAGGTGTCGGGATGCGATGTACAACGGGGATATTCATCCCCCACCAGGGTCTCCGAAGCTGAGAAGATGTCCAGCGTTTCCATCGAGCAACCCAGCTACGAGTAAACGAATAGCAGAATCCACCACCGTCTTGGTACCAAAGTAGTCGCATGGTGGCAAATATGCGACTGATCCACAAGGGCGGTCACTGTTGACGACCTCGGGCAGACTTTCGCCAGGTTGTCCTCGGGACTCCAGGGATCCACAACCAGCACAGCTCCAAAACGATGGAAATTATGTTGGGGCCCGTACAACCAGTGAAAACGTGCCATCCAAGTATCAGGTAAGTAGGTTATCACAAGGTTAGCTCGAATACAGGTATTCCATGCTTTTTTGCGAATAGTGTTGAAGGAAGGTTTAACTATGGCAAAGCTTTTTTGTTTGCCATTTAAAAGATTGTTTAAGTTGTTTTATACAATTATCTTTGTATCAATCGTGCGACGTATTCAGATGTTGTCGTCAGAGGTACTCTGTAGGAGGCTGAACAGTAAGTGCGATCTAGTGAACATTGTTCTTAATACGGCTTGCTACTTGTTTAACGAGTATCTTGAGAAGTCGGAAATGACTCTGGGTAAGGGGAGGTTTTTGTGTATTCTAGGTGGACTCCTTCACTATTTCCTTTAGATCCATTCTTCATATGGTGCACAACCGGAAAACAACTTGAAGGGAACCGAAGCGACTGGGATGTGATGGTTATTGAGAAAAATGCGGTTCGTTCATATGATTTTGGTCTTAATGATGTGAATCTAATAGGAACATTAGGAAAATGCTGTTTATGATATTAAGAAGTGCGAGGTCCAACATTATGCCTTATTAGCATTAATCTTTTATTCCAAGAGATATGATTTTGGGAGTGAGAAATCTGATTCTTCCTATTCATCCTTCGATGCGGTGGAGATCGAACATGCTATTACCCTTCTTGCACCCTCGTTTCGCCCTTCTCTCAGCTAATTTAACAATGCTGTAAAAAATTGAAAAAGGCAGTAAATAGAGAGGTAACATTGTGATTTCGACTACAACCTCAGCTTAACTGTGCTCAATGCCTATTTATGCTATTCAGATCAATCCCTTTAAGGTTGATTGCTGATGATATTGTTGGATAGAAAACTAGCTGAGGCATAGGCGAAACGATGGACCGGTATGGTGTGGCGGTGAACAAGTTAACCTCTGAAAAGTGTAGTAGCGTGTTCGCGGCAGACACCTTTGCTCCGGAGTTTTGCCTATACATCAGTATCATTGTAGTTGTACCACACATAATACCCTTCCATGAAAGATTTTAATAGGCAGTGAATAGAACCATTTTTGTTAGGCTGTTGTATTCATACATTGAGAACAACGTGGTAACTCTTATAGACTATGAACCAGCATGGGTATTGGTTTGTTATGGGAGACCTGCAGAATCTACTAGCTCATTCATCGGTAGCTATTGACACAGTTCTCCATCCGACTGCTTTTTCGTGCACTTATGTTAATCTTTTGAACAGAATGCAAGGTTAGTCGTTATAGAGTTTCTGTCTTTTTAATCGATATTTCGCATATAGGCTTATTCGCGAATAACCGTCTGAGCTTGAACGTTTATTCTTAGGAATGAATGTTAACTGGCGTATTATTCGTGGTGAACATAGAGAAAATGACAACGCCGATCTTGTGCAAAGGCGAGTCATCCTTAACACTTTACGAAAACTTTTGTGCATAATGACCACATATTCATGATTATGGTCTCCGTTTTCTTGTATATTCTTTTATTACTTTGAACGAGCAGTGTGGTGGTGGGAGGTGGAGGTGATTACCAAATTATAGATCTTGTGAAATTTCTCACTTATATTACCTGTGATCACATCATCGTGTGACTCGAACAAACTTCGGTGAAGTCACCATTTATCCCCATGTTCCATCACGACTTACAGTGGTCTCTGATCGCTCAGGAAACACGAACTTTTGTGAAACATTTGGAAGAAACATTTGAAATAATCTTCTCTTTTGGGTTTTCGAGACACGACACTCAAGAATAGCTCCATGTACTGAACTTTGAGATTTTGGTACATTTATGGATTAGCTAAATACATTACAATACATAATACATACAAATTTTATATTCTTCTATTCTTCTACTGGAAAAAACCTATGTTCTTGATAGTGCAAATGGAAGTTCCGCTCATTTCAGAATGAAGTTTTAAATGCTTTAATGTTGAATACATGGGTTTTCGTTATAGGTCTTTCACACTGGAGTTCGAAGCACTTGCTCTTACCATGTTCAATTTTGTTAATGCGATATCGCAACAACAACATTACGTTGCTGCTGTCGCATTTTTTGACAAAATATTTGCTGCATTATCGGTATTTATTTTGCCACTTCTAGAGCTTATTTATGGGAATGCTATTTTTTCAAAAAAAAAAAGAAAGAGAAGAGATTTGATCTGACCAAAATATCTTACATAACTCAGCGGTGGGTTCGTGCTGTTGGAGGCTGGACCACCAGTGAAGTACAGATTTGTCCGAAATACTGTGTCTCATTCCATTTGCCTCTACACAGGTATTTATTCCATTCAATAGCGTGTTGTTGTTGTTTAATTTACCGCTGATCTGATATTTAAGGCATCTTTCAACAGCACTAACACATTTCAACGACATGGAACTTTTTCGAAATCACGTTGAAGATTTTCGCAAGGACGAGCAATTTCTTCGTCGAATTCTGCTGCATCCTCTTAAGATTCAGGTTTGAAATGACAATCAACGTTTAGTCCTTAAAAGATGCGTCTTCTCAAGATTTAAATGCGTTACGGCAACATCTGTTTTAGCCGTTGAAGTGTACTTTCATACACTTCTCAGTGCTTCGGTTGAAAGTTACATACTATTTGGATACTTTAACATCCTATTTCAGTCTTGCATCGTGCAAGAGCCTTTACATTTTCTAACCTTATACCACTATACTTTACTTTATACTGGGCGCGTGTGGCGCAGTGGTCGGAAGCGCCCTGGAATACACATGGGATCAATCCCCGCACCTAGGGTCCACCAAACCTTCCATCCTTCCGGACTCGGCAAATTGGTACCAGACTTGTCTGCGAGGATAGCATTACCGGCTCGATACATCGGTAGGCCATCGCGAGTCATTCTAAAGGCCAATATGAATTCAATCACCTCCAACGATGCTTAATGAAATCGAATGCATGTCGCGTCCCTGAGGGACTGGTTAACGCCGAGAGCTTTATCCTATTTTTTATATCACTATATCTGTATCGTTATTCATGGTGGTGCTCAACTACTAGTATGATGACGTGTGCGGGTATCATTGGGTGATTCGTAAAACATTTATAGCCGCCGATATGGATGATTATCGTGAGCCACTTACATCCATCTCGTAAAAGGTCGTTGTACAGCACGGTTGCATTGTAATGGGGTTCATTTTTCTTTCCTGATGGGTCTGTATGTCTATCATGTTCCATGTATATTTCTCTGGATCTTGAAAACAAGATAATATTTGAAGCCATGACCTACTGAGTCTGATTTGATAGTATGTGTGACGCCTACTTTTTAGAATATATCGTTCAAGTCTGTGCCCAAAATTCTGAACAACATGGTTGGTGCGTCAATCCATATCTCAGCTGGATATTAGGACTCTGGGAGAACCGTTGATTCGAAAAAATGGGCCGAGAGTTCCATGTCCATTCGTTGATCGATGTCTTGCCTAACAGACTTAGATGTTGCTCATGCTGCTTTCTTTTTGCAGAACTTCTCTTTCATCTCGTTTTCTATAATAACTGGACGCTCTAGGGACTTGTATATGGAATGGTCTCTGTAATCGAAGGATCACTCATTTTGATTCACTTAGTGTTGCACATATTATGCATTCTCCCTGAACCGAGTTTTGATAGGAATTTATCACTAGTGCCTATGCTTTTTTCGCCCCAATCTAGCGACCTTGTTATCTACTGAGTGCAGGTGGTGAACACATTTGACGAGATTATATTATCCCGTATTAACTGTTTTTGTGTATCTATGGTAAAGAGTCATTGAAAGAGCTGTATTCTCGACGGGCATTTGCGATAACAGTCAACTGAAATTCTTTTTAAGATGTGATCACGTCTCGGTCGATGAGTACTCATCGGACGGGTTTTTTTCCAAGTTGTCGAATGGTCTTCGTAGTGTACCAATTGAGATGGAGGGCAGGTTATGCCTGCTTCAATTTTTATGCCTATAGCTACGGTCTCGATTTGGATCTTGCAGTAAAGCCGCTGTAGGAATTTTACTTACAGAAATGTTTGATTTCAGCTAATGTCCGAATGCATGTTAAGACAATATTCGATGACCGTGTGTGAGTTCTTCCATTTCAGAGATCGTTTCCTCTTGATGACATTAATTATTAGATGGATTGCCAGGTATGCGTGTGCTTTTTGGCCTCCAACTTGAGGTCTGTCGTAGTAGTCCTAGAACTGTACCCTTCTCCATGTTCTCAGTTGTGAGTCCGACTTTGGTGCTTTTTCTCTAGCAAAGATTTTAAGGTCTGCAACAGAAGCCTGGAACGGGTAAGGCTGGATTAGAACTTCCTCATTGTGGACTTCCACCATTGCGGGAGGTGGTGTAATCAGTTCTTTCTATGGTCGATAAGGAAACAAGATAGCGTTATATTCGCATAGATGCCAACGACATTTCTCTGAACTTTTTGTTTGGCTGCTTCTATCAGCTTTTCATGTTTTCAGAGATCTGTAGCTTTCATTTATTATCATCGTGCTAGGTGTCTAACATTGGGAGTATGGTATTGGGAATTCAACTTGAATTTCTTTATTGGGGAGCGAGAGCGTGTTCGACGCAGCTTTTAAGTCTTTCAATACCTTTGATTGGTGCATCGTAGTCTTGGGTTGGTTCTTTTTAAAATTGCTGATTATGTCATGTTGAATTTCGTTCAAAATATCCTCGTCATGCACGACTTTCCTTCTGTTTTAGCGACTACTTATTCATGCCGAACTTACGGTTGAATCGAATTTTGGCACGAAGAATGCCATAATGGTCTAATTTAATACAGAACGGGATGACAAAAGAGCTGTTAAGCAGGAACCATCTTCTGTTTTGCAGGGGTGTGGTCGATCTCCGTATGTGTCCTATCGTTTGGTGATTCCAGTATGTATGCGTGACATTCATTCTTCACGAAGAATAAATTTCCATTGAAGAGGAATGCATGGAATGCCATCAACAGGGGTGTAGCAACACATTCTCCGTTCTCATTTCAGTGTCCCACTGCAAAGTTTCCTATTTTTCTTTTAAAATTTTTACTAACTCACTGTTTTCTTAATCTGACGTTGAAGTTTTCAGCAACTAAGAGTTCTTCCAAAAATTTTTTTTTCGTGGAATCTTAAGATAGCCTTACTTTGATGCTACTGTTTCACCACGGAGACTTGGTGATTAGAGGGAAAGTTGTTGTCTTTCGACGAATTATGAGTGTAGACAAGTGTCAAAATTCGACCTCGTCTTAGATGAAGCCTAGTAATATAACACCAGGCTTTCCTCTGACTCAGAAGAGTGGATATACTGCCTGTGATAAAGATATGGGAACTTCTTGACACTAGAGTTTGAGGATTACATGGAAAGGGTGAGCTAATTAACGTGATAGCTGTCCAGTGGGAATCGTGCTGGGGGTTGTATTCGTCAATACGTGCTATTCGAGTAGGAAGTATAGGTGGTTTTGTTTTCAGGTTGCCGCAAAGTTTTAAGTTACTAAACAATTCGAATTATTGCAAAGTATCAGAACCAAGCATGCTTTTTTAAAGCATTTTAAATTCTGTATTGATCAACAAGTACTTAAAGGTTGCACGTGCTGAATACCATGCTGGAATGTGGGTTCGTAATGGAAATCAGTTGCGCGTGCAAGCAATTATTTACGCACAGCCTCATATTAACACTTCATTTCAAATCCCCGACATAGATCTTATCAGGTGAAGCCCATTGTTTACTGTAAATTAGTTTCAATGCTTCCTAATGTGTTTTTGAACGTCTCAGGTATTGTGCCGCAAACGTGGACCCGGACTGGTTTGTTGACACTTTGATTCAAAACTTCCATTTAATCGATGTGTTTCGCTTCCCAATAGTCAACGAAAATGTAGACCACAATAGCGATATGGATTCGCCTAGTCAGCAAAGAAGTTCCTTCGAAGGTACGAAACTTTCGCGCGATTTTTTGCTTTGTCACTGAACGAAGCTAGCACAGGTACTGGTCGTGCGACCCCGGACGATATTGCTGATTCCAATTGGGAAAGGTGTGCAGAGCAGATCAAGATTATTCTCAAGGATTTACCGCCAGTAAGATTTTGGTGTTGTGTTGTATGTTCTGTTCTGTTGTTTCTATTAGGTAGAGAAACATCCGTCGAACAAGTCCGACTTCCTATTAACCTCGGCATTGATTGAATATATCTTTCTACTTCTGTTCAGCAAGCACGAGGTGCTATTTTATTTCTTTATTTACCCACAAGCTGACGTTTCGGCGGATTTCGGCTTCCTCAGAGCCACTTTCTATGAGCGTAATGTTACGCTTCCGTGTGAATTCTGTGCGGTCGGTCTTCACGCGATATACTCAGTGGAAGACTCATAGAAAGCGGCTCTGAGGAAGGCGAAATCCGCCGAAACGTCAGCTTGTGCGTAAATAAAGAAATAAAATAGCACCTCGTGCTTGCTGAACAGAAGTAGAAAGATCCGTAGAACAAGTTTTCATAGTTTTCTGTAATTCTAATTTTTTTCAGGGGAAGGTCGATGTGGTTATGAATGCTTTTTGCGGCCGAAAGCTCAACAAAAGTGATAACACACGTGTGACTCCTTCTTCATCGTATGTTTAAAAATCGTAAACTCTTTCTTAGAGATGCTGTTTTCCTGCGATTTTTCCGTTTCCTCAAAGAATTGCATTTCATTTTTAAGTGTGGAACGTGAAGGTGTGGGGCTTGAGCACCTTCCAGAGCTAGCGTATATTTTCAACGAAGACTTGGCTGATGTGATCACCAGGATGGAATGGGTCGATCCAATGGTAGCTTCCGCACTACGGTAAGCGTCGAGTTTTCCGAAATCTCTCCCAATTATATTTAGCACAATAGATTTTATTTTAGTGAGAGTAGAACCTATACGTAATGGGAAATTTTGCACATCTTTTTATAAGTTTCATACTCGCTATTACGTGAGTTGATATCACTTCACACGTAAGAAACTTGTTGGCTGGTATGGATTGAATTCCATTCATTCCGTTAGGTGTTAATGGCGTTTTACCTATACCTATCGCACGTCGATTTTCTCCTATACTTTTACGAACAGTCGATAAGTGATCCAGCACATGTGTACAGCCCAGAAGCATTCTGCTCACAATAAGTTGTACAGAACTGTTCAATATATGGGTCTTCATCTGCAGTGAAAGACTGTTGTTGGTGAAATGAGTACTCGCAAGAAGCATTGTTGCGGCGTTGAGCTTCCAATTTTATATGAATACCAAGTCGGTGTGAATATTAGTCCTTGTGGCTGCCACGTGAGTCTTTTGTGTGTTTGTCGCTGAGTCGAACGCTGGGTTAGAACTTTTATGATAATAGTAGAAATAACAACAATAACAGTAGAGCGAAGTATTTGGACGAGTTAGGCGATATGAACGAACTGGACGGACACGACGAGCACTGCGAACACTTGACGAATGGCCATGGGCTGTCTGTATTACTTCTGTAGTGTGTGGAGCTTTACCAGAGGGAACTAAGGACAGCGCCTAGAGAGAGGTTCTCATGGTTTTTCTACTAGCACAATCTGATAGGGCTACATGTGAAAGGGCGCAACTGCTCGTTAAGAAATTTCTTTGGGACGGCAGATGCTAGAAAGTGCATTCAGCTGGCTGCTGCTGATTCAGTGCCCGAACTGTCGGACAAAGAAAAGCGATTTATTGAAAGAAGTTATAGGATCTCTTTCCAGCCACTTGCGAGGCAACTGCATGAAATAGTGGCTGAGGCAATTTAGAGAAGATGCGAAGGTAGATTT
The DNA here is from genome assembly GCA_900624975.1 of Angiostrongylus costaricensis. Classification (NCBI taxonomy): domain Eukaryota; kingdom Metazoa; phylum Nematoda; class Chromadorea; order Rhabditida; family Metastrongylidae; genus Angiostrongylus; species Angiostrongylus costaricensis. The sequence goes on from UYYA01000053.1 coordinate 64,766, forward strand.
AAGACAGTTTCAGGTGAACAAAAAACATAGACTAATATGGAAAATAGGAACTATTTGATGAATAGTTCCTATAAGGACTGTCGGAAAAATACAATATAGAAAATATCTATTTTACTATTTAGTCTTCTATGATTTACGAAGAATGTGATGCCAATGGGATTTTTATTATGCACACCAGCTTTTCTTAACTGAAGCATTGGACAACTTTCGATTTTGATGAGCTTTCAAAAAGGCAGGTGTAGACATCATCGTAACATAATGAAAGGTGTTTTCCTTGCCCTCGTAAGGGTTTCACCACAGTTGAACACTTTTCTGGACCAGGTTTTCGTCCAAGGAGAAACCCTTATACCAATCATCGATATTCACATGCTTTCCTTTTCAGCTATACTCATTAGTACCCACTTAAATACATCTCCATTTTTTGAAGTGTCTCTATAAGTAAGCACAATCCATAATCTTTGTAATTCTCGTATACTGCGTTTTTGTAGGTTCTTACTTGTACCTTTAGCTTTTCTAATTATACTCCTCTTTACTATGTGATGAAATAACTCGTCCACGATCCGACCACATTTCTGCCAGCATTTGACAAGCTTTTTTTCTTACAGTATGAAAAGTACCTTCTTCACAGTGGGATCTCCTGCCGTTTAATCGTGAGGCAATGAAACACATTATCATGTGACGAAGAGTAGGTTAATCGCGGACAAAAAACGACCTTCTGCGTCCCTGAGGCGAGTTTGACCTAGTGACTAAGAGGTATGTGAGAGGCGTTTATGATTCACCTCCAACAAATAGGCTCCATTTATATTCCGGGAGAGACTGGCAAGCTATCTGTGAGCATATCCATCCTCCACGTTCAGAGCTGACCAAGGTATAGCTGCTATCAGACGCTGAACACAGTAATGGGCCTCATTCCTTTGACCCTCAAAGAGTCTTCGAATTCTCAGCGTTACTATTGGCTGCCTACATCGCGAAGAGATAAGGTGATAATCTACCTACAATGCACACTTGCATCTGATTTCTCGATATTTCTCGAGCACTTGGTCATGCAGCCAAGAAGGATAAGGTAAGAATTCATCGGATTGGCTGAGACGAGAAGTCGACACCCATTCGAGACCGGATATAACACCAGGGAAGAACAGTTCCTCGAAGCGTGAGACAAGAGAAGAGTCGGCGACGTCGGCGTTCTCGTGAACACGAGTTTGTCCAAGAACATCGATTCATTCGAGCAACTAACAACCCTAAGCGGAATGTGAATCATTATCGACTCTGACAATCCTCCTCATCTGCGCACCGACCTCAAGCTCTGGCGAAGCCGAAAATGGAACTTTCTTTACGCACTGAAGAAGTTCTACAGAGACGGCCGTGTAATCTCCAAGGTTGGAGATTTTAACGCTATGATTGATCCTCTCAAGAACTTTTTATTGGCACCCACGGATTGGAGTGGAACCATCAGGGTGAGCGGCTGTCTAGATTTGTAAAAATAACCAAGACCATTCATGGTAACACGCAATTCCAGAAACCCCGCTCTCAACGCTGGACGTAGGAGTCTCCTAATGGAAAATACCATGAGGAAATAGACTACATCGGAGTAAATCGAAAGTTGTGTGTAACAAACGTCGCTGTTGTCCCAAAATTCTACACGGGATCAGGACGTCGTCTCCTTCGTGCAAGATTCTATTTCTCGCGGAAAGGAGAAAAAGCCGCTGAATTCAAAAAAAAGCCAAGTCCCAAAATCACTATAAACAGTGATTTATCCAGTTCATTAGGCTATTGGGAAGATGCCATTCTCGATAAGATCGACGAAGAATGTGAACGGCTCATTCAACAGAGTTTGAAAGCCGCTAGGAGAGGTCTGTTTCTACAAGCACCCAGGCTGATACGCCAGCGTGGAATCGCATGAGGCAGAGACAACAGGATTGACAGAACACTAAACGAAGGACAGCTGTATGAATAAATAGGGTATCGAAAAGGATTCAGTACGGTAGACCATATTCATACAACAGCAAAACTCATTGAAGGCCACTGAGTACTCTTAGACGCCAGCTAGTTCGTAATCGCCTAGATGACCGTCTATGTGCAACGCAATATTGCATAATTTTCCTAAGATAGAAACGGTGATTGCATGAGTTCGGGTGAAGTTTATCTGATTTCTTGTAAAGCGTCTAGAGACAAATACATTGGCGAATCGAGTAGACCACTCTGTGTCCGTATAAAAGAACACCTATTCGGTAAACTTAAACCAAATACTCTACTAGGAACGCATAGGAGACATAACGAGGAGGATTTTGAGATAGAGGTTGCGATCCTCGCACAGGAATCGAAGAAACGAGCGCACAAAACTCTTGAGGCTTTCTGGATTAGTCCCAAAAATCCGAAAATGAACCGCAGGGAGGAATGCCTCATTATCACACGTGATATCGGGCGGTATATAAACCTGTTTTTCTGATGGGATGGGCACATTACGCTTCCATGTTGAACTCTGTGCGGTTGGTCTCCATGTGACCTATTTAGAGGAAGACTCATAGAAAGCGGTGAGTGTGCGAAGAAGCTATTCTGTGTTCAATGTGATTGAAATCTTTGTTTAGCATCTTCTCTCTTCGGTTGTGGAGGTGTTCGGCCGGGTAGATTGCAGTCAACTTGACCTTTCCAGGCTGTGAGGAAGGCGAAATCCGCCGAAACGTCAGCTTGTTCTTTAATAAAGAATCAAATAACACCTCGTGTTTGCTCAGCAAAAATGTAAAGACTCATTGAAGTGTCCTGATAATACAAAAGACCACTGTGTCTCAATTTCGTCGATTATAGGACTAATCTGTTTTTGACTAATCTGAGATAGAAGCAGTCATGGAATTCTCGGATAGTGAAGGAGTTCCTGCTCAGTGTTTATGATGTTCATCGTAAAAAGTATAGAAGTTTAATAACCAGGATATCACCATCCTACAACGGTATTAGCATTGACGTCAAAAGAGGGGTTAGGAAAATCAATACCATGTCACCAAAATTATTCACCACACTCGAGAACATGGGAAGACTGGAATGGGATAACGTGAGAGTTGAAATCGACGATTAGCAATTACACCATTTCCGCTTTTCTGATGACATCGTTTTTATTACAAAAACATTAGCCAGGACAAATGTTTGCCGACTTTGATAAACCTTGTGGAAAGATTGGTCTTCGACTAAATCTTACAAAGACGATGTTCATGAAGAACGGATTTGTTTCTTATGCTCCAATTGCGCTCGTCGGAAGGAATGTCTTCGAATGCTCTAGTTACGTCTGTATAAGATGATAAATGAATATGGTGAACCACTTAGCTCTAGAGTTGAGCAGGAGGAAGCGAGGAGGTTGGGAAATTTTCAAGACCGTCGAAAACGTTGTGAAGGGAACAAAGAACATCCGTCTCCTGGCCCGCCTTTTCGACTCCACGATTGTTCCCGCCTTAACGTATGAGTCAGAAACCTGGTCGCTGCCTAAATAGGATGAGAGGTGACTCAGCGTTATTGAACACACAGTCGTAAGGACGATGCTTGAAGTATGCCGTGCCACACAAGTGATGGAAGGGTTTCAAAGCTTGATCTGCTTCGATGACCGAAAATCAAAAATGCCGTTCTATGCTCCAAAGTATCGAAAATAAGGTGATCCGAACAGGTTGTGCGTATCAGCAGTAACCGATGAGCAAGAGCAGTTAGAGATTGAATTTCTCGTTATGTTAAAAACACAAGAAGACCACCAATTGCATGGTCAAACCCTAGAAGAAGTATGTGATGCTCAACCGGTTCCTGGAGTCAGCAGAACCTACGGAGCTGCTCTTGAACGCGACGGCGAATAGAGTGGTAGATTTACTGGCGCTCACTCGAGCCACCAGACGGCAGGCGGTATAGGTGAATAGTGATTCCATGATTCGTTTTAGATTTTTGATTTCGGAATTTGGAATACCTACAGCTACACAATCAGAGCCGTATGAGACCTCGGAAATACAGGCAGCATGTTTGCTACTGTAAGAAATTAGCAAGAATAATGAATAAGGGATAATGACAAAGTCTTCGGCGTTGATTAACCCCTGAGGGATGTGCCATGCATTTGACGTCATCAAACATCGTTGGAGGTGATTGAATGTGTATCAGGCCTTTAGGCCTTTACAATGACTCGCGGTGGCCTATCAGTGTATCGAGCTAGTAATGCTATAAGTCTGGTACCATTTTGCCGATTCCGGAGTGATGGAGCGCTTGGTGAGCCCTGGGCGCGGGGTCGATCGCATCTGTGTTGGGGGGTGCCTCCAACCACTGCGCTCTTAGCAAGGGTACGGGACTCAAAATATGGTGGCGAACGTAGAAACTGTGTTGAAACTGTGAAATATGTGCAGCGAATAGTTCTATGTGGATTGTTTCAGTAGTGTCTCAGTAATGCTTGCGAAAGGTGAAGTTTTTTGAAAAATTTTGAAGTGTATGGATTGTTTAGATTTTTTATTAGTAGTACGCAAAATGATTGTTAATTGTATATGTCATAAGTTCTAAAGAGTGTAAATAGTACGTGGAAATGTAACTTGTGAACGAAGCAGTTAAGTGAAATTTTTTGAGCAAGTTCAAAACAGTTCTCTGTATTCTCGTTGAGCAAGCACGAGATGTTACTTTGTGCTCTATTCCGTTAAAGCTGACGTTTCGGCAGTATCGTCTTCTTCAGAACCTGGAAGAGCATATTGATATGAAATTTATTATGCTTCGTTAACACACAGAAATCACACGATCTTGTTTCCTCAACAAGAATATCGAAAACTGTTTGGTCATTGCCGAGGTTAATAGAAAGTCGGTCGTGGGAATTACTACAAGCTGAAAACATTAATAACGGGTGCAGTAATAAGACTCTAAAGTCCTTCTAAAGAGAAACTTTGCTGAAGCACAAGGAGGAATGCGTACTCAATGAACACCGAGTTACTTTGAAGAAATTTCGTAATTGTTTGCCATCCTATAGAAAAGATCTGCTTAAGTGTCTACTTCCAATTTTTAAGCATACAGACACGTTTTTGTTCCTTCTTTAACGATAATAGTGTTTTGCCTGCGAAATCTGGTCTTCCTGAGAACAGTTATTGTGAATTGGTATGTTCAGAGAGTATCTCTCAATGAGACATTTAGTACATTTATCTTCGACAAGTTATCTGTTGAGGACAAGAAATTTACCGAAGAAAATGTTTAACAAACACTTCACAATGAGCTTTATCAACTGAAACATATTGATAGTTATCCTATGAAATGATAAAGTATATGGCGAGATCTATAGACAGAACGATAGAGCAAGCTCTGTCCCCAAACTTTTTTAACAGTTCAGTTCCTCAAGAACTTTAATCGGAGTAATCGAGAAATTAGCATTGTCCATTGTGTTAAACATACGAAGTTGAACTTTTGACAAATAATTAGTTGTTATTTTATTTCCAGTAGCTATAATGAAACATGGATGTAATACGGGTTGCATGGAGATGAAAAAGTACGGGGATCTACTCAATAATATGTGAGGCATGTTACCAAAAGCTGAAGGTGCTACAATTGGACGGAGCTTTAACGAGTTTTTGAGCACTTTGTTTTCAAAGACAGGAGTTGTTTTAGAAGTATGGAAGCACAGAGGAACATAAGGGATACATAAAAACAGTGAAATCACTGTCAAATCGCATAGAAGCGCGAATTGTAATGTGAAAAGCACAATAAAATGATGGAACACTGTTACCAGCATAATTTGTTTTCAGTTGAGAAACTCGCTATCACCACGAATGAGTTAATGGGTAAATAGTGAAAAGTTTTCCTTACGACTTGCTTGCGCACCTTGGATATGCACATTTTTTGAACAAGAATCGTGTATATTACGAATGTTGGTGAACATCCAGATTCTTTTTTTGTGATCAATTTAACTCTTACGTTGTGTTTTCCCTGACAGTTTCTTTGCTCGATAGAAAACAGCCCACAAGCATTTTCATCATAAGTATGTTGAACTGTTATGACACATTTTAATTTTATTTTACATTTTAATGTTCATAACCGAGTTTGCTTGTATAAAGTAGGCACGTTACCATATTTAGGCAAAATTTTTCAATCCGTTATATAATATTAAACATGAAACGTGCAAAAATTCTAGGCTAATGAGCGAAATTGTTGTTCTTCTCACAAACTGCGGTGCATCGACTGAAGCAGCTCTTCGCTCAGAGATGGTTGGTGAAACTACTGTCCTATATGAAAATTAATAAATTTAGCGATGTTCAAAAATCATCATTTGCTTACAGCTCACTTCCTTATCACTCGTTTCGATATTTCGTACATATTTTAGGCGATGTTAGAATATGTTTGAAGAAATAGACATTCGTAACCCTTTTATTTACTGCCTTTTTTTAATGGCAGGGTTTGTTGCGAAATGTAACTCGTATATAATGCTGAGATATTTGCAAAACTCCGGACCGCAGGTGTATGCGGTGGGGAACGAACGCGCGCTATTGTCCTTACCGGGGAGTAGCGCACTTCACCACCACACCATCCGGGTCCTTCGTTTTGCCTGTCTCTCAGCTAGTTTTATTGGCGAGCTCGTGTTCGTTCCCCACCGCATACACCTGCGGTCCGGAGTTTTGCAAATATCTCAGCATTATATACGAGAAGTAGACATTGCTTATGAAATATGCCAAGACCAAGAACGGGGTTGGCATAATTCCTCCTGAGCTCACTGAGGCTATCGTCCATCCACGGTTGAAAACTTGGTACCAGACTTGTTTGAGCCCAAACCATTCCTTCGCATCCAAGAAGGAACGCTGTAGCACAGCTATCCGAGGAATCGAGGGAGAATTGACTAGACTAGCGTTCAATAACATTCATGAGGAGGGTTGAAGTCCTCGACCGGCGGCGGAACATACACTCAGAAGTTCGAGGAATGATGTATGCTAGAAAACGAATGTAATGTATGAACTACTGCGTTCCGCATAGTAGATATGAACGTAGGTCATGTAAAATTAAACAAATAGTCTACGGAGACCACGATTAGGTCTAGTTTCGGAATGCTTCACTTTATGAATGGTTGTTGAGTTGTAAGTTTAGCTTTGCAACGTTTTTTTCTTAAACAAATTACTGGTATATGTACATTCGTACAACACAGCAATAGATTAAAAAAGGGAGCATTAACACTACTTCTTGACCTCCTCCCCTGGTATATTTAAATTTGAGTTACCTCGTCCATTTTCCTCATTTGTCACTTTAGCCGGTGAGAATTAATATTAGGTAAATGCCTTGGCAAGCGGTCCGTTCACCTATTCAAGACTTCGATCTATCATTGCTGAAAAGGGGAGCAGGGGCGCCGAAATTGTGGATCCACTCTTTGACACAGTGTTGAATAGTGTAAGTCCTTATATCGACATATTTTCATTGTATCTTTTTTGTTGTTTTATTTGGCAAATGAATAGAAGTTATAGATCGCAGATTTTTCTGAACCAGTAGCAGTACCTGGTGGCCAAATGCGTCAGGGATCTTACCAAATTAAAAATGAGGTATGAATTAACATACTGGATTCACCTAGTCACATTGAACGCTATTATTAACTGCTTTTGATAAACGTGGCACCTTTAGATTCTCTTCAACGAATTTTGTCCAGTTTTTTGTCAAAATCGAGCTGTATATCCAAAATCTAGTACGAGTGTATTAATGGATGTGGAGAAAATGTAAGATAAATCTTTCTTTTTTCTTTGTGAGAAGGGATAGAGTTGTTTTTGTCAGGATATCAAACAGTTTTTTTAGAGAAAGAGAAATGCTGGGTAATGAGGAAAAAATTCTGCAGATGTGGATCCCATACCAGTTATCTGATTTTTCTGACTCTACTCGGCATGAGTCACTTCGAAACATTGCTAGGATTCTACTTTGTGAACGATTTGTGCAACTTTGTATCGTCGTGCTCGAGGCGGTAATAAATTTATTATTTAAAACAGTTAGCGGCTTTCCCAACGTCTTGTTCTTATGCTCGTTCTGTTATTTTTTCCTTACTCGCTGTATTTGTGGATTATTTGGGCGTAAAAGGCCAATTTATTGTAATTGCATTACAATCTGCAATATTGTTTAAACATGCACTTTGAAGGAGACTATGAAGTTTTGCTAGTTTTTAGCTTTAACTTACTTTACCTTATAGGGAATACTTGGACGACCAGAAGTGCGAGAGACCACGATTCAGTTGGTTGTCTACTTAGTTACTCTGGCTTATCAGTACATCTGTACTCTTCCTACCACCGAAAGAAATGCGGCTGTGTCACGGTTTCGAAAAAGCTATCTGGCTACAGAGGGATTGTGAGTTGTTTTACACCCTTTTTGGCCTTGCTTCATGTTCCTGTTGCTATTGTGAATGATCTCCATCAAGAACTATCTCAGTTAGGAGGATTTTTGTAAGAAAAGCAATCCATATGTTTGGAGTCGACTTTGGTATTGTTACTAATTTGTGGCCCATTTCAAATCATTACACTCATTAAAGGCTAGTGATGAGCATAGTGTGATACGTTCCAGGAAAGTCGTGCAACTACCGCTTCTGATATTTGTTTTGTTTTTGATCGAATGTGAAAAACGTGGCACCAAGGACAAAATTTTGAAGAAGACTATTGCTGGAGATTTTGATAAAAAACGAATAGTTGGCGGAGCAGCTGAATATTTCGCCAGGCTTGTTACATATATTAGCAAATGGTGGGTATTTTGCCTTAGAATCTTTTTTTTCTTTGAACTATCACAAAACCCTCGACATATTCTCGACCATCTTATCGGTTGCAATCCGGATATTCTTGAAAATATTTTCAAATCCCAGCTTTAGGGGATATACTTATTCTCATATTGAATTTCATTACTAGGTTCTGGGGGAAGTTATACGCGATTTTAAACTATATTTTCAAACCTTCATGTCTGAGCTCCAAACAAACTTTATCAATCGAAGTAAAAACCATTAGAGACTACGCATTTTTGTGGAGAAACCGTTTGTTTATGCCAGCTCATTAAAATTGTGGACTTTTGGATGCGATGAAGTTTTGAAGGCTTGGTTTCTGACTCGCTGAGGTACTAGCCAAGATACTTGAGGAATTCGTAGTCGCTATGTCGCTAGCCGACAGTTCTGAAGAGTGCGGTGGATGGTGTAGTGTCGTAGCCGAACTTATGTTCAACCTTTGCAGCATCGATTGTACGAAGCTTCGCCTTGCGTTATCGTGTGAAGGATTGACACCTTTCTGTTAACCAATGCCGGATTGTGCCGTTGAAGTTTACAATGTTTTTCGTTGATTTGCTGGACGTATTTCTCCAGTGTAATCGTTTCTGCCGGATTCAGGAAGATGTGATAGATCAAACCAGCAGTAGAAAAACAAATCTCCAGCGTGACCTTCTTTTGATGCAATTTCGGCTCTCGAATTTGCTGCCGGGCTTCGTCGCTATAAGGCCTTTGAGCTTGTCTTCTCCGGGTATTATAAGGAATCCAGTCGCCGTCACATACCCCAATACAGTCAAGAAACTAGTAGTTCTGGTTGCGTAGAAGAAGCAACGAGTAAACCTCGAAACGGCGATTTTTTTTATTGTCATTCAATCCGTGCGGTTTCAATTGTCGAAGTTCTTCGAATGTCCAACTTTTTTGGATGCTCCGTAACAGTTTAGACGCTTACGCCGAATTCTGCAAGTTCCCGAAGTGTTGCACATTTGGCTCCACCAAAGCCTTCAGTTCGTCGCCGTCAATAGCAAAGGGGCGTCCACGGGCCTCGCATTCGCAATCTCGATTTCGCAAAGACGAAATTTTCCAAACCAACTTTGCAGTTTACGCGCGCTGACACCTTTGTCCCACACCTCATTAATGTTTCGAGCCGTTTGTGCTGCGTTCATCCGGGCTTGATCCGTAGAAATAAGATTAGTTGGAATCGATCTTCTGCTATCTGAAATTCCAATCTTTAGATTCTATTGGAAAACGAAGTTATACTATAATTCAGTTATACCTATCGAAACTGCGCAAAGTTAGATTTGGAATCATATATAATAACACAACATTTAAAAAAAACTGTTGCTAAAACATATACAAGGAAGGTGAGATTACAAATCGGACAAAAATTTCCGAACTTTTTAATGAAGTAGAGAACGTAGTTGAATAGAAATAATAAATACAAACAATAAATAAACAAAGCAAATAAAATGAGTTGAAATAAAGACCCACTGGAATATACTGATATTTGTTTTCCGCCCACGCTTATGTTTTGGATAACGAAGAGATTCGGTTAACTGGATCTCTTCGGGCAGGTACGATAGTTTCCTTTAATGTAGTCATGTTGTTTGCTGTTTCTAAGATATTTCAATGATTCTTGCAATTTCAAATTTCAAAAATGAAGTAAAATTTTGGATGGAAATCTTTATCATACTATGAGGCTAAATCTACACCATAATTAAATCTGTAATGTTCCTGATTATCGTTGTGCACTTTTTGGCAAAATTTATTCGAATTTGTCAAGAAATCCAATTTCTCGCCAAAATGTTGACCTAGTCTATGGATTTTCACAACGATGTTAGGTCGATGTGAAAAGAACGGTCGGTTTTGTCATCAGCAAAGTTGTAGATACTTTGTATAATAATAAATATCTCCTTCATACGTTTCTACACCATACCATCGCTTCCTCCAACATTTAATTTACAGGGGTTTTGAGCTGGTTGGGGTGATCCTATAAAGGCAAGAAAATGATATCGTGTTGGTTCCTTAGTTCTTACTTGTGCAATTTTCGCGGAGGCAGGTCGAAGTATTAGCGAAACATTGAACTATTGAGCAGTTTGCGAGTGTGTGATGTGTAAATGTTTGGAAAGTTTTCGTGCCGATTTGAATCCATTTATGAAAACGGTGGTGAGCACCATTAGCAGTTGTGCCGATTATCTGAGGGTGATCATCGAAACCGAGCCTCCAAGAACCATTGGAGATATTATCCAACCAACATTCGTTTACCATTTGAAAGTGTGGGAAGATGATGAAGCTTCTTAATTGGTAATGAGGAAAGTAAACGACAGTCCACTATTCTCGTCTTTTATGTTTCGAAAGCGAATTATTTCTTAATCGTGATGTAACTTGCGATAAAATTGAATCCTGTGTCGCTACTACGACGCACAGCTGGACCAGTTAAGCTAAATTTGCATGAAAGGACGATTATGATGACTTCACTTGTGGCAGGTAAAATAACACAACTTCTGTTCCAGCAAGCTCTCCTTGCGAGATGGTCTTAACGGGAAATTACTGTCTCGAAATCGAAGAAAGTTTTCGAAAAGCACGTCCAATTTTCCTTGAGTTGGTCACTAGAAAAATTAAATTCTCTTACACGACATCCTGGACTACACGTTGCTAAGAACTAATTGATAATGCAACTAAACACTTTTCGCTCTTGATGGAAAGAATAAGGGATCAATCATGTACATTCATTTAAGAGGTTGAGGCTGAAGTGGCGTAGTGGTAGTAAAGCTGTTTAATACTCTCAAAGACTAGGGTCGACCTCGCGCCAGGCAAGCAAGCCAACCATCCCTCTAGGGTTGGGGAATTGCTACCAAACTTGTCCGAGAAGCCTTAGATCCTCCAAACTTAGAAACGCCCTAAAACCGCTACCACAGGATTCCTAGGGGAACCTACTTGGGTCGTATCCAATGACGTGCATAAAGAACACCGAAAATACTGATGGAGCAGCCGAACCAGCACGAAAAATTCGAAGAACATTGTGCATTATAGATGTGATGGAATCGTATGAAAGAAATGCTAGGATTCTAATAATCTACGATATTAGTTCATTGGAAAGAAAATAAAGTGAAAAATCTAAATATTACGAATGGAAGCAGGAAGTTCAGTGGTTAGGATGTTGTGCAGTATGCGCATGCTCACTAGTTAAATCCCTCTCTAACTCAGCTAAGCTTCCCATTCCTTCAGTATGGGTAAATTGGTACCAAGCTGTACTTGAAAAAAGCTCCATTTTGTCCACAGAGGTCGGTGACATCCTCTTGAAGATGGTGAAAATCTCGTAACGCTCTACAGATCTATACCGGAAATCCCGGAGAATAAATTCGATAACCGTTTGGGAATATTCTTCAATAGTATCAAGTTCACAAGTGACATCCGAAGCCATACGTGAATCTGTACATTTGGATGACGGATTCACAACAGACTGAAGTGATGGGATTCAGATATTAATGATATGAAGTCATATAAAACAAGTATAAAAGTAAAAAAAAGTGGGAAATTCGTAGAAAAAGCAGAAAGAGAAAAATGACAAGTCGTCAATAAAAACTTTTGGAAAGAGAATTACCTGGCAAATAGGTAGGCAAGAAATAAGCTTTAAAATAGTTTGCAGCAGCAATGTAATCGATGAATATTTATTACAAAATACAACATCTTGTAGTAATTCCCAAGAACAACTTTCTACTAACCTCGGTACTAAGTAGTTTGCTGTTTTCTTAATAGGCATACACAAAATTGTTATTTTATACTATTTATTGACAACAACTAACGCTTCGGCGTATTTCTTCTTCTTCAGAGCTTGGAAAGGTTAAGTTAACTGCAGTCAAGGCAGTCAAATATCTCCATAACTCCAACAGAAAAATGACGATTCCCACTTTTCAATCGCATTGAATTAAAACCGTTTCTTCACACACTCACTGCTCTGTAAGACTTACATTGGGTATTCCACATGGACCCCAGCTGCGAGGGGCTCATATGGATGATCAGTGAGCTCTTTTCACGTTAGAATACTAGTTTGAGGGATTGTATTAGATCTGGCGTGATAACGAGGTGTTCTACCTGCTGGTTTTAGATTTCTGTACAAGGTTGCTTGCTTCTGCTTTAAAATCTTCCCCTTTATGTGTACATTTCTTGTGCGCGACAAGTGAAGTATTTGGTTTAATTTTAGGTTTACCGTCTAAATGTTCTTTTATACGAACGCGTAATACTCTACCCGTTTTAAAATTGTTGAAAAATCTCGGCATTGGTAAACAACCTTTGAGAGACGCACCATGCATTCGACTTCATCATTGTTAGAGGTGACTGGATGCATATCTGGCCTATACAAATGACCTACGGTGGTCTGCCAATCTATCAAGTTAATGTTGTTATCCTACCAAGCACGTCTTGTAGCAGTTTACCGATTTCGGAGGGATGGAAGGCTTGGCGAGTCTGGAGCATGGGATCGAACCCATGTGTATTGTAGAGCACCTCTAATACTGCACTACACGGAATCCATTTATTGGTTATTAATTACAAATACTAATTTGAAAATATCCGATATTAAGTGTTGCAGAAAACCAGTCTAGCATTTTCTTGTTTCTGTATTGTCCTACAAAGCAATCGTGTCGTAATCAAGTAAGCGTATTATGAGTAGGTAAATCACATTTGCGTTTATTAGGTGCCGATGCACTTGGTTTATGCAATAGCAGTTCACTTTCTTATCAAAGAACGCTCACGTTAATTCATGTCTTTTGCTGAATTGTTCAAGAGTTGATTATATTTGATGTGTTATCGTTTCCACTGCTGTTTCACACATTATGTATCATGGAATGTACAAGAATTCCATTAGAGGATTTCAAAAAGACCGGTCGTTTTAGTGATGACGGCGTCTATCTGTCCTTATTATCAGCTTTAGACGACTGCAAAGGAAAAGAAAGTGAGAAAAAGTCGGATGGAAATGACCAAAAGGCTGCACAGGTTACGACCTATGATTCTTCCTAGGAGTAATTTTAGACGAGTTTAAATTTTCTTGCAAAGTCATTTACAAATTGTGGATCGGATCGCTAACAAGCTTATTGCAGTTTTAACCTGAGCATTTGCGTTGCTCCTCTTTTTATTAGTCTATTTAGGACCGAAAAGCTGCAGCAAAGAGAAGAAGAGATGCATTGTTCGCTGCTAACAAAAAGAAGAATTCAGAAGTAATGAAGAGACTGATGGAAAAGGAAGGGTTGACACAAAAAGACATAGATTCGATTGACACAAGTCAGGTTGGATATTAGCTTTTATTTTTAGTATAAATCCTTAGTGCTTTATGTCCTGTGTTGCACATGCTCAGAAAAGTGCATTATTGTGGAAAAAGGCGGAAGGAAAAAGTGAGAAAGTAGTACAAGGGGTGATTCAAAGTCGTCACCAACAAGTAAGTTCCTCATTTAGTCTGAGAAGTCTTGCCATCCTATACATAGATGTTTCTTATAAAGGAAAAGTAAGTAGAAAGTCCAAAAAAAGACCCTGTTTTTCCTTTTCCCAGATGATCTCACTAGTGACTGCCTTGGATAGAAGAGGTGGCCAGAATCTCAGCGTCATTCTAGGTCATCGAAATCTAGAATGGTGGTCGGTACTGATAACGTTCCCCGATGGGGTAAGTTGCTACATTAAAGTACGTCGTTATCGGATCATAGAGGCGAGAAGACATAGACGAAACGACGTTTATGATACTGAAGAAGAACTATTCCTCGAGACATGCGATAGTAGAGGAGGTGATGTCTTTCAAAACATTCGTCTCATCGAAACCTGTGAACAACTGACGATCCGAGTCGTTTGTTTCCAGATTAAAAAAGTGTGCTCCAGTGCTCTGTAGTGGATGCCCAACGTCAAGTTATGATTCAGACGAGGTTGAAATATTCTATATGGACTTAAAAGATCTCTACGTTAAAGTTGTACGTTATAAAAGAAATAATTGATGTTCACGGTTGAAAAGACGTGGACCACCAACGACTTTGACAATCTCATACGAACACAAGGTAGAAGGAAGACGAAATTGTTCTAGGTCGACTTGATAGAATTTCTACAGAGATCTTGCCTTCTAAAAAGTTGTAACTAACAGCGTCAATGCCAAAATTTATCTCAGCAAAATATCTGTATAGATTCGGATCGATACCGTGTAATGGAATAAATACGGTGAGCTGATGTTGAAATCTTATCATGATGATTAACTCACCAGTACTTTACCGACTCATGACGGATGTGTGACGTTGTCGGATTGCGATGTACAGGAGTTTATCCTCGATCAGGGTCTCCTAAACTGAAAAGTTATTCAACGTTTCCATTAGGAATCCCAGCTAAGGGTAAATTAATATCGAGGGAAACCGCCGTTGAGTTACCAAATTAGTCGCAAGGTGACGTCCTTCTGATCCACAACAGCAGACGGCTGCCTGTATTGAAGAGCCGAGCGAGCCTCCAGCTAAGCGGACCTCTTGATTCCAACAACCGTAAATTAAACAACTAGCAGTAAATCCGCCTCAGTACCTCGCATATCGATTGCTCCCCTCTGTCACGTCAGGCGGTGAGATAAACGATGAGAGGCGATGAAATCTCAGGTTGCACAGGACGTCATTGGAACTTGACGAAATGAACACGCCCACGAAATGGCATGGAGACTGCTTTTACCCTGCACCTATAACGCTAGAATAGTTTAATCATGCCATTTTTGCCCTCGAGGTCGCTAGTCGCATCAAATTTTATGCGGTCGCATTACAAGATAAGAAGAGCAGGAAAACCAAAATACACTAATTAGATAGCGGTCTGTTGTGAAATGTCAGTGACATTGCTCTTGTCGTATCTGGCAGACAAATGGGAATAAAGACCGTTTTGTAGGATTCCTTTCCGCAGAATTTTTCTTTTAAGGGAATCGTTCCGAAAAGAGGGAGTCACAGATGAACAGCGGTGTCCCACCTAACGGCACAATCCGCGCGACTATTCTGAGGAACGGATGGTGGTCTCTTATCGACATCTTGGGGTTATCATTACATATTGGGTCTGGTCACAGCCTTCTCCGTGTGAAGGTCATATTCAGCTTTAAGTTGGAAAAGAACTGCCATCATTCAAGAACAACAAGGGGAGTTGTGTACGAGGATAACATTCTCAATAAATCCATAAACAGATTTTCGTTTAACCTCTGTATGAATGAAAAATGTACCTTCTTTCATTCATAAGCTAACACCAGGTTATTACCAAGTATTTATTTGGCGAAGGCTTCGACCTCCATTTTCCTCAGAGCCGATGGTCGCAGTCGATGGTCCAACTCAGCCGACAATCATTATTGACAACAACCGTCCTCTATAAAAGAGCGCTGCCGTGTGAATTTGCCTGATTCCAGCGATTCTCTACTGAAGAAGATTCGACTCGGTGCAACGACGAAGAGACTACATCGAGATCGCGAACAACTATGAACCGCCGACTGGGATCATCGGCTCTGTAGAAGACGAAGACGTCGAAACGGTAGCCGGCTAAATGTTTGGTAACAACTTCGCATTAACTTATCAGTGAAAGAAGGTATATCATTTTCAATAAAATCCTTTCCTCATATGATGGCAAATAAAGAAAAACCCGACCGAGGGCTCGGAGCCATTTGTCGAAGAGCTTGGAATTTGTGCTAAACTTGCCTGATTTCTCCTTGGGTTACTGTCTTGATTTTTGTCTACTATGGAAGATCGTTAAACAGCGGCGAAATGAATACAATTCTTTCAGTGCTCGTTGATCAAGGAAAGACCTGTAAGATATATGAACACTGTGAACACCAGGTGACTGTTTTGGGGGCTGCAGCACAAAAATACAGCTCCTCCAACCACTTACCATATCCATAGGTAAAGGAGTTCATTCACCATTGACACAATATCGCCAAAGGTACTTACTGCCGCAGAGTCGCTCGATTGTGATGAAAATAGAACGCATGCTGATGGAAAATTCTTGTTAGATCTTCACTTCACCAAAGACATCGTCATCTTTTCAAGAGCTGCAAACAAACCATAGACGATTATCAACGATCTCAGTGAGGCGAGAAAAGAGAATAAATCTCCGATCGCAGTGACATTCTACGTATACTTTGGGCGTTCAGTGAACATGGAAAACAAAAAAAGGAATTAGTCAAGTAGTCAGAAGAAGGAGAGCACTGCGAGTCGCATTCGGGCCCGAGGAAAAAGTACCGACCAATTAGTGAAATCGATGCCACGCGCTAACCTTTTGAACCCAACATTCCTTCGAGGGCTCTGTTATGCAGCAGAAACGTGTGCTGATACTTCAACCACGTCGAAAACACTACGCGCTGCTCATTAAGCGCTCGAGCAACGTCTGCTGAAATTTAACTGACACTCAAAACATCTAGCTGAAGTGCGCAGCTCAGATCTTCGAAACCCATCTGATTTTTGGGATCCATACGAATATACAACGATAGCGAAGTACGGATGGGCCGGTTCCATCGCAAGATAAACAGATGGCAGATGGACGAAAAGAACAGCGGAGCGGGCTCCATGACAATGCAGGCGTCCTCTCGTGTTGTCACCCAAACTATCAGTGGACGTCTTCGTGGCTAACGTTAAACATCTTTATTTGGAGTTGATTAACGACTTCAGGATCATATAACGAGCATCGCGGGTGTCATTACTTTAGGGTCAGACCACCACCATGGACGCCGGTTGCACGAGAACGAAAGGACGCCCAATGTGCTCTGCTGCCAGCACTACCAGTGAACATGAGTTATCCAACTATCTAAGTCATTTTCAATGATGACCAACACCACATACATGGCAACTTGCAATTGTAGAAGCCTTCCTTTCAACTACAAGTGGAAGTCGCCTAATGGGAAATGATGTAGTGAGATCACTAAAAATAAGGAAGTCTTGTAAATTTAATCATTATATAATTGATATTGTTCCAAAACTTTACATGGAGTTGTCTGTTCCATGCGAAAATTTTTTTTATTAAAAAAACTGGGTAAAGTGGGTATCGCAATTAATAATCGTGATAAATTGTGATTTCTTCGCTTTCTAGTCTGCTTTTGTTAATGTGCCGTTCCTCTATACAGTGATGGAGTAAGTCAGTGACGCTTAGATCTTCTTCAACAACTTGCTGCCTAAGTACCATAACTTGACAGTTGATGTCTCTAAAAGTAACAGCTAAGCAAGAGGTTTTTTTCCTTATTTTATTCGACCTATCTTCACGTCTACTGTGCGTGTTTGCGTCTACTGTGGCAATTTACTTGATGGAACGCTGTTCAACATTTACATTGATGGGCATGAGGTCTTGAATGAGTTGTGGGAAAGAGAGGAAATTTATTGAGACAGATGGCAGGTATTACTCACCGTAAACGAAGGGTTTGTCTTGTGCCTAGCTGAAAGGTTTGATAAAAAAAAAACTGTGAAGTTATACTAGAATGCTGACTAAACTCCAAGAATTCTAACTTCGTATTCGGCGATATTATGTCTATGTGGTCTCTTCCTCCTGGCTAGGTTTAAGGTTTTATTGCAGCTATTTTTAGCCAGACGTCAGACTGTACGAGTGTCCTGTTTGCGGAGAGCTAGACACGCCTTCCACATTACGGAATCCACTTGGCATGCTTGTTAGGGTGAGAGTAAGCCAAGAGAAATTGCTCGCAGAATTGCTCTTAACGAATGTGTTCAGTGAAGTAATGTTTATAGCTGGCTCACAATGGCTTATGCGAGAACATGATTCCCAGTGATGAAGCTGAAATGAATCTGCTCGATTTGGATTCCAAATCGAAACACGTTGTTGTCCCAAACTTCATAAGAAACTGGAAAACGGCTCGCAACGAGCTTTTTCGACGGGTAACAATTGTATTTCAATATTGCATTGTATTTCTGTGGTTACAAAACAGGGACAATATGGTTTCACTTCAGCTGTTTATTCCATTGTCACTGACTCCTTAACATCGCTGTTTAACAAATTCCTTGTAGACACTTTGTTATTCCGATATGGTTGACTTGTCTACATCTGTAGAACTCAAAACCTGTGGTCACACTGTGCACGTGAGATGCTTCAATGCTTACAGAGAGACTATTCGGGTAGGTTCCTGTACATAATAACTTGGTTAGATCGTGCCGTACTTAATTGGAATGAGGAACTCGAAAGAAGTTTAGTGACCGTTTTTTGAACAGCGCCTTTTTTAGAACGATCTTCGTTTGGGAGAAACCCGTCGATCTTCTAGAGAGGTGTCATGCTTTTTGTGCAGATTTAGTGTTAATGCACTTCTCCCATTGCGCATTGATTGGGGATTCGAGACCGGGAGTAAGGAAATGCTAACTGAAAGTCGTGAAAAGGTGCGAAATATTTTTATTTCGATATGCTGCGGCAAGCGACCCAACAATATATTTTCAGGCTTTTGAATCTTTGAGAGACTGCATTGTTAACTGGAAAAGAATCCCACAGGTATGTTTCCTGTTCATTTACGGTCATTGTAATGGTTGGATTTCGAGTTGAAGTTTATTAAGATGTTAACTAGGAAATAAACATGGTGAGGAAGGTATACAAGCTGAGAATTCTTGAGAGATTGCCGGCATAGACGCTACTTAATCTTTTCTCTTTTTTCTTTTCTATGAGCAATGTTCTTTATTTTAGCTTAAAATAGTAGTCGTATCTTTTTTGAGTGTAGGTATTCCAATGTTAAGCAATATTCCGAATCCCATAAATGCGTGATACTGAACCATCGTAAAGTACTAAAAAGTCGTTATTGTTCTCGATAAAACAAGGGTTGCCTTGCGCGCTAAAACGGAACTATATTCACGCTTAGTTTTTTACATTTTGAGGATGCATATTTCGTTTGGGCTGATTTAATTCAAATTCTAAGGTTCTTCTCTATGGCAATAAACGTTCTGCTTCTTTAAGCTTTTCCTGGAATACTGCTAGGAAGTTTTGATGGTGCAGTCTTCATTTTGACAATAATACTCTTTGTTCTACCTAATAAGTTTTGTTTTCCCTAACTTGGCGTTTTGCAGACATCAGAAGATTTTAACCCATATTTGGAGCATTTTACGGAAAATATGAATGAACTAATGGATGCGGGTTATTGGCAGGAGTTTTACAACTGGGGATCTGAAGTTCAAAGTCAACTTGTCGCACTTATAAAGTATGCCTTTGTTGCAATTTGAACTCTTTGCAAAATTTAAGCGTGCACTCCACTCATGATTTGTATTTTATTTTTTGCTTTGTTTTATTTTGTTTTTTTACGTCCAGTGAAATGTAACTCCTCTAGAACTACTGTTGAGCGCTCGATTTTGCTCAAGAAGCTAAAAGTGCCTGAACGTCGCAAAGGAAGCCGCGCAGCTGTTACAGGTTTCTCTTATGTGCTCTGTACAATAACTAAGTAACGCATCCTTCATATGTCTTCCATTATAAGGAGCATAGCCGGTTAGAGACGAGGAAGCATGCGGTTATTTTCTATGCTGGAGAAGAACGAAATTCATATTAAAAACAGAAATGAACTTAGTTTGCAATTTCAAACGAACACTGACTGCCGCCCTACTCTCTGCCTATACTTCATTAGTTACCAAATATCATAATGGGTGTTCTGGTGTTGTCTATAAAACATACGTCCCCTTGCAGAAAAATTATCAAGCTACACCCATCCGCTATCAAGCGGCAGGGCTGCGAATTACCTGTTTGTTTCCCGACAAAGCCATTGATAACGAAAGACTGTATTCTGCTCGCCACAGACGTCACTGCAGTGGAAAACGTTGGAAAATACGAAATTGTAATAGTTTCAAGTGCAGCACGATTTAGAACTCAAATGCGTGCTAAAATTCTCTACTTTAAATGAAACTGTGATGAAATCAAGGATATGATCTAGTGATGTAAACGATCAATTCGATTTCGTTAGATTCGTAACGAGAACGCGCGGATAGCTGCTGACTAGGCACCATTTACGTTTTTCATTTGGAACCGAAGAATTTTTCTCATCATTGAAATTGCTTCTTCACACATTGGAGGTGCTTGGTTTCGTATTACTTTAGGCGGTTTACCAAGCTAGCTTCACTGATTCTAAGCTATATGTAGATCATCCTTAATAAAGTGTTAAGTATTCCACAGTTGCAATTGGTTTGTATAACGGCGTAGTGATATGGTTCATTTATCTGTTTAGGACCACTGTAGCGAGACATTCAAAGTTCCTGGTCGCTCATTTTGTTCTCTGCCATTGAATTGAATAGGCCTTCCATTCCTTCGCCGTTGCGATACGACGGTCTTGTCGGAAGGTTGACACCCTGACTTGTTCATACGTATAACCAACAAGTTCTTTTTTTCCTGACGAGTCGATATTTTCGTGCTCTGCGAATTGTAATTTTGCTTTAATATGGGAGTTTGTTCATGTATAGCCTTCATCAGAATGCATTTTATCACTTACACTTTCACCTAATTTATCTGGAACAATAGAGTTTGAGCATAATTAACTATGAAAAGTGAATGAAATAGCGCACTGAAAAACGATGAGAGCTCTGCTCTTTGCAGAACATTTAATTGCCGCATGTGTTTGCCGTACAACGCGACGGAGTGAGGAAGTCAGTTTCGCTGCTGGTCGAGATCTACTTCTTCCAAAGTTTGGACAAGAGCATTCGGTCAGTTCAGGTTTTTCGTCCGCTTCTAAAAAGCGGGTTTATATTGAAAACTTTTTTTTGAAATTACAGTCCTATTTTTCCTTATTAAATATGAAAGCTTAAGGATATTATTTTAGAAAAGCTCCATATATTCGTATATATGCATATATATAGAAGAGCTCCATATATCCATATTTATATGCACACATATATATATATATACCCTTAAAGTGATAGGGCGAAGTCTTTTTATGTGTTTCTCACGATCCCAAGTGGTCAAGTACTACAAAGAACTATTAGCAATTATCGCTAAACCAGCAGTGTCGGAGCTGTGTTAAGCGCATAGTTCTTGGCTAGAGTGTACATAGCTATAGTGTTTGCGAAGCTTTTGTTACATTTCGTATTTATAAAAGCTTCTTACGAGTTCAGTGATTTTTTTATGAAACACATTGCTCGTGTTTTTCAAATGATTTTAAAAACAGTATCTGGATGTGATCAAATTTCAGACATTGGTGGTTCAGGATGAGCTTCTCACATTCTCAGATGATGATCTTATAAACGTCTCAGATATCAGGAAGGATGACTTGATTGCACTGCAGTCTGTGAGTATTCTAGTAGTTCTTGAAATAGCATTAGCATCTGAAATTCGAATTCGAAAAATCAGTTCCCTAGCGACTTGCTTTACTAGACATCGGCTCGAGAGCGCTCGCGTCGACATTCAGTATCGGAAGGTCCGGTTTCCGCAAAAGCAGACTATCTCGACAAGCCAACTTTGGTGAGTTTTTATTGTCGATAACTGCGTTGCCTGCTATAAAGACAATTTTAAGGTCCCGTTGTTGATGTTTTGCATGAAGTCTCTGTTGGTGCGTTTGAGCGCGTTTGTGTTGGACAGTCAACATTTAAGTTCGGAGGACAAGAAAAGTGTGATTTTAGACTGTATTTCTAATACATCAGATAGGTGGTTGCAATTTCTTTTACGAAAACTGAAATTTGAATTTATTCAAAGAGTATAAAGAAGGTTATATGCAGTATTCCACCCTCTTCCTTCATGGTTTGTTACCTCATTCTTATTCTAGAAGGGGTTTGCTGTTTAAAGTTGCGATGAACCGCAATCTTCATTTTTCCTTTTCGACATCATTCATAAACACATCTAAGAGTGAGGATATACAGGAAAAAAGTGGCGAGGATGTGTCATATTATAAGGCTTTTCTGCTCGATGGTTAATGACGGATCACGAGCGTTACAGAGCGTAACCATGACTTCATGTTAGTATTGGATTTGTTTTAAGTCTTCTTTTTTAAAGATTACTGTGCTATTATTTCTTTTTGGATACCCACTTTCTGTAAATATTAGCAAAAACAAATGGTATATTTACTTACATGTTCTTACGAGCTGCCCTTGTTGAGCTGATGCGAGGTTGGTAAGTTGTTGTTGTTGGTCGACGGTAGACGATGATTTCACCTTCCTAAGAGCCGTGCTTTTGCGAGGGTAGTCCCATTCGTAATAGCACGGCTCTAAGGAAGGTGAAATTGCCGAATCTTCACTCATCGAACAACAACTTGTATCAACCTCGCATCAGCTCAACATGTTTAGAAACCGTTGAATATAAGGACGTCATATGTTTTTGACTTTTAGGTATTTTGTACAGCGTAAAAATCGCTGTTGTGGAATTTCATAGTGTAAATCAGACGCTACATTTGAACTAATGGCACATAGTTTCTTAACAAATGCTGAAGCATCTGCCGGTGGTGATATTGTTTAAGCAAGCTTATGAAACCGGCTTTTGGTCAGCAATGAAGAGGTTGAAATTTGTTTTTATTAGAAGTCTAAAATTCGATACATCTGCAATCCCATTCATTTAAACTTCTAAAAAATTCAAAATCACATTCGTTTGGAATTTTGACTGATTTTCTTAATGCGTGATACCATGCTGCAACAAATTTAAAGCATAACATTTGATAAGACCTCTTGTTCATGTATGTCATTCAGAACGCTGATAAGATTTAAGAGCTCAATGTATTACCTAAAATGAAGTCAGTGAAATTGGAAAATTTTGAAGAGTCTGTTAGATACATCCTTGAGACGTGTCGATTTCAAATTCAGTGAGTTACAGAATGTTTTTGCTACATTTAATGTATATATATATATATATATATACTTATATATACGGCGTATATATATATATATATATATATATACATATTTGTTCTATAGCTAATCGAAAGCAGGTCAATGTAGGAGGGATCGGACCAGAAAAGGATACGCATTTTGTGCACATTTACGGGGAAATCTCTTTCCAGACAAGTTCGTTGACCAGTAATTTGACAAACGACTAGTTAATCTTATTATTATTTTAATCGCCTTAATGAATCAAACGAACCATAGTTATTGTATGAAATGTGGCGGTACTAAAAATGCCGAAATTGACTTGACATAAGCAGCGCAAAACTTCTAAATTTGGAAAAGCATATATTTGCATGGTCGACTATGGTAAGAGATAGTAAAGAGCACACATACCATTCATAACCATAAGACGATAGAGGAAGCTCTTTTCTACAATCCTGTCATGTCCACAACCACACAAGTTCTCCGGGTCCGCTATGTGTTGGAGAATTATTTGTTTTCAAAAAAACCAGCGAGCTCTAAAAGATGCAAATTAAGTGTCCTCTCAAACGAATGGGCAGCTAAACATCGCAGATCCCATTACGTGTTATTCTGAGCTGAGACTGTAAACTCAGTTCTATCACATATTACAGAGGGCAGAGGCGGTCTTTAAAAAATCGGGATTACCAATATTTATTTATGCAGTGAATAACTAACAAATTTGCTACGAAGACGTCGTATCAGTAGCTGTCGACGATTTTTCAATGGCCATAGCACTTGAGAATCTGTGATATTATCGGACTCTCTATAGCAGAAGCCATCTCTTTTCCTATGAGGGTGGATGTAATTTTAAATTATGTGGCTCGGGTCTTAGACTCGTTTGTAATTCATATTTCTAGTGAATTTGAGATTGAAATCTATGTTTTTCGACTCAAACTAAGTAGCTATGAACACCAACGATGTACTGTCGAATACCACCACGTTCTTCAAAATCTATTCAGTCACTTAGTTGTTTTAAATACGAGCTCGAAATGACAAAAAAGAAAAACCAAGAACAATTTGTATGTGGAAGTTAGTGAAAACTATTTGAGGATTGCCTTCATAAATGTTGTATGCTGGTCGAGTCAATTCCCTTTCAAATTTTGGGATAGCTAGGCTAGAGCGTAACCACTTGGATTGTAAGGCGTGGAGTGTTTCCAGACAAGTCTGATACTCATTTCCTGATCTCGGTGGAATGAGATGTTTAGTAAGCCTAGTGCTGGTTTGAATCGATACCGTGCTCGTGGCAAATGGCATCACTACCACTGCGCTGCCCCCTCATCCGACGTCATACGTAAATCTTCGTAATCTTAATGCTTCTTTAACATTGTGCGGATGGCAAAATTAAAAATCTGAGGTCTTGTTTTCTTCTTCAAAACCGGTTGCTTTCAGAGCTGTGCCGCGTGTTAGCCAGTCGCGTGATGGCTGCCCTGGCAGTGAAATCAATTCTTCGTCTATTGATGCGAAGTTCGCTGTCCACCTTAAATAGCATTGCTTCAGGTACATATCCAGGGAAAGATTTTCCAAAGGTATGCACCTCTACGAAGTCAGTTTTCTCAGATACAAATATGTTTGTAATAAAGTTGCACCCTTTACCGCCTCATCGTTGCTGGGAGGTTTTTCTGGGGGTCAGGCTACAATGTACAGCGGAGGAATTGATCCTCCCGGCAGGAACTCCCAAGATGAGAAAGAGTCCGGTGTTTCCATCAGGAAGTCCAGCTAAAAGTAAACCATCACCAGGATCCACCACCGTCCAGGTATGGAACTAGTCGCATGGTGGTAAATCTCCCTCTGATCCACAAGGACGGCGACTTTCTGCGGTGTTGACGACCTGGGGTAGACTTTGGCCAGCTTGACCTTGGGACTTCAACGAGCCAGAATGACTAGACCGATAAAACTCCGAGAAAAAGGAAATTATGCTGGGGCCCGCTTAACCAGTAAACGCGGGCCATCCAAGGATCCAAGTAAAGTTACACAGGTAATTCTACACCGATTAGGTTTGAAATGCGAGGCTCAGAATTAATTTGAATAGAGAGACTGAGTCCAAAACAGTGATCGTTTTTGAACGGTAGCCTTAATATTGTCGAGCTCAACTAGAACTTTGTTAACAAGTTCTTGACTCTACGCATTGGGTTCAGTGCATGTATGATATATTCTAGCTCTTCAGCCTTACACAAATATCTTTCAGCACAAAATGAACCTTATTTATTGAACTTAAAGCTGTTGAATGCTTTGTTTTCCTTATCAGGTTTCGTTTTTCGAGTATAGAAGAGGTAGAAGAGAAGCACGATAATATCCAAGAGGACGATTACGTTCCCGTGTAGGGAAACAGTGTGGCCGATCGTCGCTGTAGCATCATCCGATAAGTTTGGTGCGTATAGCAAGAGTCAACTCCTTTGACTACTTGCAGAAGAACTCAATGTAGGCTTCCCAATTGTGTTGGAGCATCTAAAAAAGTTGCATAGTGAAAGGACTCCCACGGTAAAGGCCATACTGATTGAGTGACAACCAAGAGAACTCCCCATTATGAGGGTTTGTCGGCGCTTCTTTTACGCAGCGAAAACGACATCATTCTCAATCGTATTGTAACGTTCGACGAGGAATGAATGCCGTGTGATAATCGGCGAGGATCAGCTCATTGATTGAAGCGCTATTATGGTCCGCAACACTTCTCAATGCCTAGGCTGGTTTTATCCATGTACCCCACATTAATCAACAGAACGCGGTCAATCCTTCTCCAGCGCATGACCAAACGTGGCACTACTGATGTTGCAAAAGTTGAACGAGCTTGACTCCGAAGCGGCTTATATACCAAACTTGCCAGCTCTTTCGCCTACTGACTACCACCTGTTCAGACATCTCGACAACTTTGAGAAATGCTTCAGAAACCAAGGTAAGGCTGAAACTCCCTTCGAGAAAACCAAAATTTCAAGCATTCGGTATTATTACATTTGCTTTTGTAGACAAAAATGTGCGGATTCCCGTGACTTTTATTTCGATTAGTAAAGTTTGTTCCGAGCTGAGATGTGTCATTTTGAGCATACAGGTTGGGATCGGAATTTAATTTCCAGGTCGCTTCGTATATAGGCTGTTACTTCGTTATGCTCCATGTTGTATTTGATGACAACACTTCTCTGCTTCATCGTTGTATGAGAATCTAGAAAGTTTTGTCAAATTAATCCGGCAGAATACTAGCGGACAATTGCCATAACATTCCTCTGGTGCAAACTCAGGTTTCGAAAGTGTCTAGCACATTCGTCTCGGTCCCAAGTATTGCAGTCCTAACGCTGCTAGTTGTGGTATCGCATGCACTCTCCGTCACACATCGGAGTGCGGTTTATAAATGCATTTCAACTAATCGAAAACAGTGTAAATTAAATGTTGGGAAGGGTACTGAAAAGAAAGAATTTTAGATAGGAAGGTTTAAAATGTTGGCAAGACAACAAATTTCTATCGAAAAATGTATCTGTGAAATCCGTAATGATAAGAACGGCTATTATTATTGGATCAACTTTAATACTGTGGTGATCGAATCTCAGCTTTTCGCCGATGTTCCACGTATGATTTGGAGCCGATTATCAGCAAACGCTGCGTATTTAGATAGTCTGCTTGAAGTGATGCATCATGATGGTTGGCAGGTCAGGCACCAGTTACTTAGGTTTTTTATCTGATTTTTCAAGAAAGCATTTATTTTAGGAAGAAGAATCATTTGGCCCTCCTTTTGAGTGGATATTAGTTGACTTCGCATTGTTTGTGGCAGAATTTTGGCTACAAGTAGGAGTATCGAAGATTTCCGCTTCAAATTACAATAACCTCATGCTTGACGATGCACTGAATGTCATTGGGCTAAGTAAGTTATTCCATTAGAACTGAAATTATCAGGGCCGTAGGTATTAGGTGATCGACACTCTTGATTTTTACTAGAATAACCGGAAATTTTGGTGAAGTGATGGGAAACTGTGAGCACTTTTTAACTTTGTTTTATGTTGATGGGAAAGGAAATAACGGATTTCGTCATCATGAGGACCATAAAACTTTTTATTGTTTTATTGCTGTGTGTAGTTCTAGGCTTTATTTTTCGCTAAATTTGCACATATGCTTTTTCAAAAGTTGCTCCACAATGATTTGAGACATCTTTGAATTGTGCTCTTAAAATACGGGGATCACATCGTTTGCTTCATGAGTTACAACATGGTCATCCAGAAATGCTAGCAGATTTATATGTGGTTAAAGTGTAGGCCAATAAAGGGTCGATTGCACAGTGCACAAACGGTTGTTGGAGTATCAGGCCAAATACTTAATTCTTCATAACGAAAACCACAGGGCTATTAGCGGTCAACGAGAGGCATCTGAGGCCGATAGTCGGAGCTGCTCATCCAAAAAGTGCTTGAGATTGTAGACAAAGTCAGCACTTGAAATTCAATAGTTGTCATTTAGAAGGCATTGGAAAGGTGAAAAAGTTAGATAGATGGGCTCTGCATGAATTAAACAAGTGGTAACAAGGTCGTCATCACCAAATCTGTTCTACTGTTCGTTTCTACTTTTTTTAAAAAAATACATGGCATGACATCGCGTATATCCCGCGATGTGGATCTCAGTACTTTCTGCTTTCGATTCGTTTCCACGTATCCTTCATAAACCCTGGTTTTTGAACATTTTTGCGATTTCGGTTGCTGCTTCAGGATACTTCCATCTTCGCCACGGATATCATTGAATTCAGGTCTATTCAATCTTTGTTGAAATCCTGAAGTAGCAGTACTGGGATGTTCCCACATGTATTAGAAGGAATAAGCTTGCCCCAGATAAATCTGGTACCAATTTTTCTTCTTTAGGATGATGAGGGGCTTGATGGCCCTGGTGTGGTGTCGAACGATCGCACGGGTGGGTTGACCTCTCCCCGTAGTGTATAGGAAGGCTGCCACTGCGCCACCTAGTTCCTCAACGTTTTTTTTTCACACAGTAAAATTGCCCATATTTTTGCAGATTATTGAGCGAACACGAGGTAGGTGTAAGAAAAATTTACTCAGTTAACGCCAGAAATCACACTCTTTCGATCACGTGGTGTTTGATGAAAAGTGGGTGCTATATATTATCCATTTGCTTTGGGTTCAGTTCGTCTAAAATTATTCTTTTAAGGATTCTCCGAAAGATAATTTGCATAGCTAGATGACTATGATGAGTTTTCGCTTTCCGCAGGGGGAATCGTATAACGCATCATCAGTCCTGGAGAAACGATAGCGCTGAAGTTCTGGAATGCACGAATACTTCCAACTAATTTTTAGCAGTATCTTGCTGAAAATCTCAGATACTCTCTGCTGAGATGTTATAGAAGTAGTAGTTGGTTAACAAGAGGTTCGATTGATGTAGCGATGATGTGAGGTCTTGTAAATAAGGGGAGGTATAGTTCCACAGCTTTTGTAGCGTCTGTTATTGTACAAGATTCAGTTTTAAGAGAATCATAGTGCCATTAAGACATTGTCTTTTTTGCGGAGAAGTCTATAACACTTCATAACGACTACTCAGCCGTGTTTCTTTTAGTTGCTGTAGAGATCATTTATAGAGTTTTCTAAATTACGAACGACTTTTGAACCATGACGAGTCCTCAAGTAGTTTTTGGAAGAGCACTTTGATTGTCAACTTCAGATGATCGTCGTTAACTGCTCACAAATTCCAACAACTTTCTTCACCATGAACAGACATATTTTTGGTTGGAAACATTAGGAACGATGTTGCATTTTGCGCTCGGAAGAGCTTTTATAGCCGATGCTCTAACGAAATTTCAAGGTGCTGCTATTTCTTCATGCTGTTGATTGAACTCATGTACTAAAACAGTGCGATCTCCATGAATCCAGAGAATTACTTCAAACAGACTAAAATTGTTGCAAATTAATAGCTAAGAAGCAATACAAGGCAATTTGTTAAAAGTGAATGTGGATTTAAACGGCATACAACAGCAACGTCATTTATGAATACTTATTACAATATGTATTATAATATTAATATGTAAGCCGACACCGGAGAGATGGAAGGCTTGATGAGCCTTGGGCGCGGGGATCCATCCCATTTGTATTGCAGGGCGCCTCTGAATATTGCTTTACACACGCCCCTATATATATATTATATATATATATATATATATATGTATATGCACAGCAGTGCCGATTTCTTTTAACGTTTTTTATACTAACCTATGCACCCTCTTCATGTTACGCAGTGCAATGAACTAAAGTTCTGTTGCGACTCTGCTTTTTTGACCGCTACTTTATGACCTGTGATAGCGTTTTCGAACGGTGATCTCCCAGCCCTTGAGCCAAGATAGCTATGATCGTAATACTGCTTAGACGTGGTGTAATTAGTGTATTTAAGATCAATCGAGCGTTGTACCAGAACAAGAGTGTATAGATTCATGGGTTCGACACTTTTCTCCTTTTCTAATATGGAACTACAGCACTCCTCGAAAGGTGGGACTTTCGTTTATTAGACAATATACGTTTGGTTTCCATAAATAGCATGAATGGACCTTTGTTAGTGTTGTATATCTTGTATATATTACTATACACAGTTGTTTTATTTTACAAACATATAGCTTCTACGGGACATATATATATATATATACATATATATATAGCATAATATATGTATATGCCATGTACATATATATATATGTTTTATATATATATATATATATATATATATATATATATATATATATATATATGTACATGATATATATATATATATATATATATATATATGTATACATATGTAATGTGTCTTCCGCAAATTGCAGTTTTGTGGAAGTCCTATTAGGTCTCCAGTTAATTTTGGGCAGACTCCTTCGACGAAACTATTGCCACGAAAACAATGAGTAGAATAATCAGCAAACATATTAGTATCTAAAAGGTAGGAACGTAATAACTAAAACTCTGTTTAAGACATTTGATCCCTATTATTTTCTACTCATTTTAATTTACTCTAACTCTTACCAAATATGCCGTGCACACCCAAAATGCTATCCAGTATAGCGTCCAATCGCAGAAATGCTCTTCAAACATGTATTCTTGGAAGTGCACACGTGATCTGCTTCCGTATACCCATATACATCCTAAATAATGATATTATAGCTTTTGAAAGGATCATCGCTGAGTACTAAACATATAGAATACTAGGAAGATTACGATTATAAATTCCACGATATCTGGATCACCCTTTGATGTCTTTTACTGAAGGCAGTTATTAGAGGATTGGTATATACATCGTAAATACTATACAAATCATTACTTCAAAACCGACTTTTCTTTGATCTCTCTATGACTGATCAATATGTATTCTTTCTATGCTAAAGATTATTTTCTTTTATTCTTTTTTTCTTTATCAAAAAGAATAAAAATCATTATGTTATTGAATGACTCCGTAATCTTGAATCTTGATAGATGTAAATATCCATTTCTGGTAGAGCAACTCTAATATGGTTGCCAACGCTTGTTTGTGTGTATTTCATGCTGTGTGGATTTCAACATTACTAGAATACGCTTGCTCTTCGAATAGTATTTGGCACATGAGTTTTTAAAACGTGGGGGGAGGGGGTATGAAGCAATATTTAAGGCAGATCAAAAACCACATTGAGTCGCTGTGTGGATGAAGTGTTCTGGAGATCATGTTCATTAGTATAACAGAATCAAAACAATTTCATGTTGGTATCTCGGAGTTAGAAGCTAGGAGGAGTGTACTGAGGTAGTGGATAGCGATTCAATAAGGAATTAAAGCGATTATCTATCAACTTGCTGTAGTGGGTTAGAGCAGTAACGCCCTACTTCCCACACTGGATTAGCATATGCGTTCATATACCTTAATTATCATGCTGGTGTATGATATAACTACGTGAATTTTCCCACATTTACGCGGATTGTACCTCCGTTCGGCGAAAACCATGTAATCAAGTAAATAGTAATGCACAGAAAGGGCGGTTTGTTTTCGCCTGTCACGAGTGAGCAGCATGTCTGCTCTCTCGTAGAGACCAACAAGCTACACCGACGAGTCGTCTTTTCAACAATTACAATAAAAATAAAGACTTTCACACGTAAACTGTGATGGTATTCGTGAACCGTGAGCGGGCGAAGCCTGCCAACATCTCCGACGTGTGACAAGACAAGCGCTGAGTTCACTGGAGCTCAAGTCACTGGATGTTCGGAGATGCGGGGAATGCAAGTTATATAACAGTCAGTTTCTGAGCAAATCTAACTAATTTTAACCAAATTTGATGCCAAAAAATTGAGTCCACTGGTTGAAGTAGTTTTTAGAAAGACGTGTTGGTAATTATTGTTTTCGATTTTACATTTTTTTTTACGCTCACCAAGTGTTAGCCACACAACGTTTGATACGATCAAAAGTCCTTCACTGACACGGCAACAAAGATCGAGGGACAAATTGCGTCTTCTGTGTTGAGGAGAAGGAATTAAGCGAACAATACGCATTGTGGAGCTGACAATTATTAACACTCCGATCACCATTAACCAAATCGGAATCATCGGCTGAATCGGACAGAACGGAATATTGAAGGTTCCTAAAATTGAAGTGACGTAATGTGTTTTCTAAATAGGAGTCGAACGGTATCAAACGCAATAGTCATTGTGGTCAATTACGATTTTTTCTTTTAGAAACTATTTATTGACCGAAAGTTTGCGTAGATTGACTGCATGAGTGTTAATTGGAATTCCTTAATCTTATACATAATTTCTTACCTGTGAGTATCAGTATGAAGGCTACTATTGAAAGGAGAATTAGCACGAAAATAGTCACTCCTGAATTAGAATAAAAAAGGTTTGTAAAGGTTCCGATCTAGTTTAATAAACAAAAGAGTTGTGAGGAACGAACCAGGTGGTATCCTCTCATTAATATAAGCTCCAAGGTTTCGTCCGAGGTCGGTAGTGTTATCAGAAGTGGATACAACATCGGAAAGTCGATGATGTTTTCTCCTCATGCCGTTTGAGCTAGCTGAACTCTCAAATCGGAACAGCAAGAAAAAATAACGACCATATTAATTCACCAATGGAGGAAGATGTTCTTTGTGAGGTCTCCAGAAGCGCGGTGTCTTGTTCCAGTAGTCTTGATGGCATTCTGTTGTCGATGGCTATAGAAAACGGTTGCACATGATAGTCATTAGTAGTTGATGATGATGTCATTCGCCACTGCCTGATATCACTATGAATTACGGTAAAAACAATAAGTGATATTGTTGACCGAAAATATGGAACAGTAGTCTGGCCAATTAACAGAAAAATTAGGAAAAAACTGAATTTTTTTTTATAATGACGTGACAGTGAATGAATTTCATAACAGCGTCAAGCCTCAGAAAGGCAGTTTCAATTCCAATGCAGTAAAATTAAAACGATTAAGAAAATTACCAATAAGTTTATATACGTCTACTATGAGTGGAAAATTGTTAGTGCGCTTTAATTCCTTACCACGGCTAAATATACGCATTATTCTCAGTGAACTATTCTAACTATTCTCTTAGTCAGACACTGGTTATTTCAAAGTTTTCATCATTTATTCATGTTCTCGAACCCTCCGCATTTATAGGGGCCTTCTAGGATGCAGTTTTATGTGAAAGATATGAAAATCTGATGAAAGATGAATCTGAATGAATCTGCATGGAATCGGATTTTAAAGAACGCTACCGTGAACTTGCCTATAGTCACTCGTAGAGGGTGAATGGCTGTGAATTGGATGGGTGAATCTATCAAGCGGGAATGTTCCAAACGCTCCTAATCGTTCGGAAGTGTTAGATGAAAAGGTGCTGTTCTGGAAAAATACATGCATACGAGATAATGGTATGTGTGACTCGTGCACGAATCGTAGATTAAGTAAACACTGTACAATGGGTTCTAGTGCTGAAGCGTACCCCAGCTGGAAAGGAGGTCGCTTCACGTGAGAGCGGTCTGCTTTCCATTCTACTTCGTATGATAGCCTGGATCAATAGCTGGAGAGACAATGCTCAATAGTCAGCGATGGACTGACAGCGATGCAAGAATGCAGACTTGTTGGCGAAGGCGTAAACGGCGTGCGAAGACTGCATTGCACCGAGGAGGTGGAATGCCAACAGCGCTGAGTCAACAGTGAAACCATGTCGAAGGTGCGATAGACGCTCGGCGGTTTGAATGCCAGACGTCACGACTGCACGTCAGCGTCAACATAGGCTAGGTCATATTTCTTATTGCTGACGCTCACTACCGGATCAGATGGATGCTGGTAGACCATTAGTCGATAGTTCATAACCGTAGAGGAATCCGTAGGATGGCGGCTACAGGAAAGAGGAGGGTGTGCAAGGAATGTGGATCCTGGGACGAACAAGCTTCGCATGATGATGTGCAACCGAACAGCAAGAAATGGTTCATTTATTTGGTTCATACAACTTTAGAGTGATGTTTCATTGTGTGTAGTTTGAAAACTTCACTATATTCGGGCCATTATATAAAGTTCTTCGGTGAGCTATCTTTTCTATAATATAGCTCAAATAAAAAGTGAAGTGCTAATGAGTAAATTTAATAGTAGCTGCGGAGTTTATTCAGTTAACTGCCTAGAACGGTGCAGGTTTCGCAAAGTGCTTTTCTACTGCCCGAGATAGTTGTCCTCATTTTTATGGTTCGTTTCTATAAAGAATTTCTTCATTTTCAGGCGTTCAGTATGGAACCGTTAATGTGGCGTCCATTTTTATTGCTAGATCTTCCACAAGAATATGACGTGCTATTTGCGAGGTATTTTCAACGACCATGTATCAGCTGTGCGAAAGTAGGCTTCATACACTAATATCGGTACGAATGTGAGCGATTGTGTTTTTACCTGAAATTCCTTTTAAGGTGCCTCAATTTCCATTTGTTTGTCTTCTCTGCTCGAAATTGGTGTGCTTGGATTCTTGTTGCAACATCACCAATCTTGAGGGCTATGAAGGAAATTTGTCTTCAAATGAAGTTGAAAGGGTTGGTAACTGAGTATCTGGGATTTTATTCGTGTGTTTTCACTGCATTATTGTTTGAATGGGCTGTTTTGGAGTTTCCTCTGCATTTTGGTGATGACCCTAACAAGTGAAATCGCATTCAGGATTTAATTCATGAAAATTTAGATGTCTCCGAGCGACAATTCCGTATTCATTAACGTTGACCCATAAAATCATATTTATAAATTGTAATCAGTACAAGATCTCCACTAGTTTTCATTAGTATTATTAAAATACCAACTAGAAGTTCTATTTCTTCGATATGTTCGTCCTGCCAAGCAATACAGAATGTTTACAATGTTTACTCTTTATTTTCCGCCTTCTATAATTTTTATAGCAGCGAAATACAACCACAATATTACTGAGATATTTGCAAAACTACGGACCGAAGGTATCTGCGGTGGGGAACGAATGCGCTGTTGTCATTTCCGGAGAGTAACGCGTTCACCACCACACCATGCGGGTCCATCGTTTCGCCTGTCTCTCAGCTAGTTCCATTAATACGGAATGTTGTTTTATTTTTTATGTCACAGACGTCTAAGGAAGAGAAAACGAGGTGGTACGTGCAGAAAGTTGTTGTTGTTGTTGAGAAAAAGAACCAGGTTCTTGAATAGCGAATTTGATTCTATTGTTTCTAACCTCCTATATAGGTTTCCAAGGTATTTTGCATGTTTTCAAATTTTTCGGTTTTCGTTTAACGTCTTACCTACATTTCTTCTAATTAGTCGATATCATGTTCAGCTCAGATTTGTGGTTGGCATCAGTCGGTAAAAGCTCTATTCCGTACTAAATATACACAGAACCTTTTCTCGAACGAAATTGTTGACCAGTAATTTAACTTGCATTTGGTTCTTATTCCTGTTTTAATCGCTGTAATGAATCGCAGCTATCAGATGGAGGAAGTGGTTGGGGCGGGGGTTAATTGCAGTAGAGTCTCTTTTGCAATTCTGCATTGTTCTAAAGTTTTTTGATTTTCGCAGTATTATCGTCTGTTGCTAAAGAGCCAGTAGGTCCTTAACA
Organism: Angiostrongylus costaricensis; assembly: GCA_900624975.1. NCBI lineage: Eukaryota > Metazoa > Nematoda > Chromadorea > Rhabditida > Metastrongylidae > Angiostrongylus > Angiostrongylus costaricensis. Next base: position 100,227 of record UYYA01000053.1, read on the forward strand.
ATCGAAGATCAGGACGTGGTTCCATCCCTCGACAACACAAAGTTAGACGTCGTCGCGAATGTTTTAATTGGGCGATAAAACATTGTCGTTTGGAGGCAAATATCACATCTCCGTCTCGTTTTCAGACTAACGCTTTTGTATTCCAGAAATAATTTTTTGGTCGAGTTTAGTAGATCCTTTAGATATTTTTAGCCATTAAGGCGGTTTTTTTTCCAACGAAACACAAGGAAGTGCGCCGTTTTCTTGTTCAGCAGTCGAGAGGTTGTTATACAGCATACATTTACTTCCATAGTGAAACACAGTACAGTAGAATAGTAGCTGACGTTTCGGCAATATCGACTTCTTCAAGAAAACGACGCATTCATATTCTAGTGCCGAGTTTGGTAGAAAGTCGATCCTGGGAACTGTTACAAAGAAGTGCGGTTTCTGCTTAGTGTTTATACCTTGTTAGACGAGTTTTCGTGTTTAATGGTCTCCACATTAAATATTGGACAATACAAAACCGATCGCTCTGCCCAGTTCAATTAATTTGGTTTCTTTACAGATCTCTGTTAAATGAGAGCGCTGCAAAAATAGCGTTTACTGGAGATTATTTAAGTAAGGGTCTCCATTTTTAAAAAAATTGCCGCGATTCTAAATATAGCTCGTTATTTATTAACTTAAGTCATATTAGGTGCGCGAGTAGCGCCGTTGTGAAAGGTGCTGTGTTTTACACAAATGTCGTTTGGTTGGAAAAGGGTTCCTAGGTTAATCAAGTCCACACTCACTCCAGGGTGGGCAAATTAGGTGATAAACTAACTTGATACAGTGCTGGACCTCAAGTATCATTGTTTCAGGTTAAATGTGTTTCAGTAACCTCCGAGATGCTTGATAGAATCAATCAAATGTATGGTGCCCCATTGTGATGCTGATTAATGTCGAACGTTTTATTTGTTTAATTTTATAACTGATTTGTGGAAATCACCATGATTGGGTGTTCTTCAGCTCTACTTTGTAGCTTGTTAGAAGGACAATACTGTTTCATCAAACGCTGTGAAGTTCAATGAATAGTCATTTCAAACGTTTATAGGAACTATGTGGAAGTGAACGTGAATTTCTTAGACGGTATTTAACTGAGTGCAACGATGAGTGCTAAATTGCAATAAAATGCTCATCATGGTAATCATGTTGTTTCAGCGATAGAGGAGATTTTGAACTTGCATCACATAAGTCGCAGTTCACCCAAAAAAATTGTTTGTAGTACCAGCCGATGAATCGATCCTGCGTCTTGCTATACCAGAGTAGCTGTATTTTTTCAGCATGCTATGGACTGTGGTAGAGAGGCGTGTTGCTTCTTGGCACTGAATTCGTCGCTGATTGTTATTGTTCGTCTAGGATTGGCCGCTATCTGGGGATCCGTTTATTTGGACGCTCATGGTGAAGAGGATAGAAATTTAAGAAGAGGTTAGTATCCTCTCCTTCTCTCAGTACTCACCAGCTCATGAAAATGCATGAATTTCGGATGCATAAATGCAGCCAGAATGTTCACATCTTTATGGCAGGTGTAAATGTTACGAGAACTTGTTTTGAACATATACGATTCACGTTGATAAATGGGTATTATAATGTTTGTTATAATTGTTGATTCGCCGTGAACAGGAAACGAAAATCGTTAGTGGAAGCAGTCATTATAGGGTTTTTCCAGCTACTTGATATGACTTTGCCAGTTCATTGCAACGTGGCTGTATTGTGGAACCGATATGACTTTCAAAGGTGGCAGCTGATGGTAAAAAGGCTTAAGATCTTTCCAGATTGTATAAAAAAGTGAGAAGAGTTGGCCGCACTACTGATTGTGTGTCGATATAATGCATGGCAGAGATTAGCTAACATAACTAACGGCTAGTTATTGATGTCAATTCAGGGAAGCCACTTTTTCTCTCCACAAAGCGAGTTGACTGTCTTCGAAGTGACTGGGCGGAACAAGAATGGGAGATGGCGGGAGTCGCTTGGATGACGGTAGATGCTATTCAGCAACAACTAAAAGATGCCCATCTATATCGCTGAAATCTTTACGAATAGTTTTTATTATTAGATTTGCTGCTGACGTTGATTCGATTGCTTTTCTTTCCTCCAAGTTTTCAAGCGCTTTTACAGTCGTATTATTTTAAAGGATTTCTAATCCTTCCACTGACCGGTGCACCTATTTCACGAATTGTTCGGTCGTGCAAAATTTTAGTTGTCAGTTGAAAGCAGGTATATCTTGAACACAAGTATAAAGTCCAAGCAGAGATGTTACATTTGATTTTCACTGAGGGAATCTACATAAAGAGTTCTATCAAAATCTTCGTTAGGGAAGAAAAACTTTCGGTTACGTCAGTGTTGTCGTGCCTAAATTTCTCTTTTTCTTATGTATTTCATCATCAGTATTGATACCTGCATTTTTCCTCTCGACCACTGTATTTGTAGCACTAAAGATTGTGAGGAAATAGTCTTGTTTGCCACGCTTAGCAAGAAGTTAACTAATCAAAGAGGTTTTAGTAAACGTGATAACTTTCTTAAGCCGTTGGTTGCAGCTCTCTGATTAGTTGGTTCTATTGTAGACTTGCCTTTGAGCTAGATCTTTACAGAGTAGACGATGTGAGTTGCTATAAAATTGCTGTGAAGAATGTGTGTTTCTATACCTCTGCTTTTGCAAACTAGTCGCATTGTAGTTCATATAGGTTTTATTCGCACTAACAGGAATCTACAACACTAATGAACGTTTGCCGTACTGCTTTTTCCTTCATGGTCTACTGTAACCTACTAAAAGATTGGATAAAAGGATAAAGGGTAAAGCTGGCGGCGTTGATCAATTCCTAAGGGATGTGTCATGCGTTCGACATCATTAAGCATCGTTTGGAGGTGATTGAGTGCGTCTGGTCTTTACAATGACTCGCGGTTGCCTACCGATTTATCGAGCCATAGCTGCTATCCTCCCAGATAAGTCTGGTACCAAATTACCGACTCCGTAGGGATGGAGGGCTTAGTGGGCCATGGAGGCTGGGACTGCTTCCACATGTGTGTTGCAGGGCGACTCGGACCACTGCTCCAAACGCGCCCCTCTTTAAGGATTGAGGCAAGTAAAGTGGCATTGTCGCTGAACGAGCTTCTTGCTAGGTAAATATTCTGGCTTTCCATCTCTCCAGGCCCATAAAATTGTAGTCAAGGTTCTATTTAACACATCTGTGACGACTTGGCCTCTATTGTGGTCATGATTGGGCAAAAGTACCCGGCATTAGCCCTATAGAGGTCGTTATGTTTCCCGGAGTTTATTTTCTTGCACAGAAGTGCTTTTCAACACTTATTGAAATCATTTGTTAGGCTGCCTAGTGCAGATGTAAAATCGGAGCTCGTCCATAGGAAGGTTTTTCCTTAATGGTTCATCACTCAGTTTCTCATTTTCTGGTGAGAGACTACTGCAGCTGAAGGGGTGTGCGGGTAGAGAGTGTGGGCAGTCAAGAGGCGCAGGGATGTCTGGGAGAACTGGCATAGCGTGCACTGTGCAGCGTCATTTTTAAGAAACAATTTGTTTCTTTCTAATTTCCTTTCGCAACGATAACTTTTGAGTATTGTTTGGAATGAGAGGATATCAAAACTAGAAGGAAACGTAGTATTCTATGAAGATCTTATACAGCTTCATTGAATGCTGCTAGCATCACCTATATCACCTAGTCTCGTTGATAGTCGAGTGACTCGAGTGAGCGCCAGTAAATCTTCCATTTTTTTCTGTCGCGCGCAAGAGCAGCCCAGTGGGTTCTGCTCGCTCTAGGGACTCGTCGAGCATCATATCTTTTTTCTAGGCTCTTCGTGAAGTACTCTGACCGGTGGCCTTTCTGCAGTACGTTTGACATCCCGAGGAATCCAGCCACTGGCGGCTCTTATCCATCTGTTGTCATTCATACGCACTACGTGTCTGGCCCACCTTATCTTCGACTGTTTGGCGTATAGAACGGCATCTTTGATTTTTGATCGTTGACGTAGGCTGGGGCCGTCGGATCCCATCCCTTACTTGTGTGAAACGGGATACTCCTAGCATCGTCCTTTCGGCTGCGCGTTCGATAACGCTGAGTGATCTTTCATCCTGCTTACGCACCAACCGGGTTCCTGACGGATACGTTAGAGCAGGAAGTACCGTCGAGTCGAATAAAAGTGGGTACGGAGTCGAGCGTTCTTTGTCCTCTTCACTACATCCCCGATGCTCTTGAAAGGTCCCCAAGTCGCTCGTTTCCTTCTGCTAAGCTCTGGAACTAAGTCGTTCATTATATTGATTTCCCGACCTAGATAGACATAACTAGAGCATTCAAAGATATACGTTCCGTTGAGCGTGAATGGGGCATATGAAACCAATTCGTTCTTCACGAACATCGTTTTTGTGAGATTTAGTCAAACACAAATCTTTCCACAGGCTTTGTCAAAGTCGGGAAGCATACGTTCCGCTTGACTAATGTCTGGTGTTATAAGGACGATGTCATCAGCAACAGAAGTTGGTGTAATTGCCGACCATCGATTTTCACTCCCATGTTGTCCCTTTCCAATGTTCATATGGCATTCTCGAGGGTGGCAACAAATAATTTTGGCGAGATGGTATCGCCTTGCGTAACCACTCTTTTGACGTCAATGTTGATATCGTTGCAGAATAGTGATACCTTGGTTGTGAAATCTTTGTAAAGGTCACGAAGAATCTTTGTGTACTGAGTAGGAACTCCTTGACTATCAAGAGCTTCCATGGTTGCTTCTATCTCAGTTGAGTCAAGGGCCTTCCTTAAATCGATGGAAGTGAGACAGTGCGGTCTTTTGTACTCTCGCAATACTTCAATGGATCTTGTTATCGTGTGGATGTGGTCCATTGTACTAAATCTTTTTCGAAACCCTGCTTATTCACATGGCTGTCTTTCGTTTCGTCTACTGTTCTGTCAATCCTGTTTAGGATGACTCGAGTGAAAAGTTTGTAGACGACAGACAGTAGGCAGATTGGGCGATAGTTGCCGATATCGTATGACACCCTTCTTGAACAGTAACACGGTTTTGAATAGCGTGCCTGCAATCAGACAAGTAACGTGTGAAGAGCCGAGCCAGTGTGTTTACGAGGACTGGCTTAAGGCTCTTCAGGTGTTCTGGTGTTATCCTGTCCGAACCTGGTGCTGTTTTTCACCGACGAAATGACATGTCGGATTTCTGAAGTGAGAACCGGTCGTCCAACATATCCATCTCCCTTTGTTTCATATGACGGAAGGAGGACGTGGCTATCAAAGAGATCTGAGCAGTATTCGTGAATGATTTTCTCCACTGCCTTTCTGGACGCTGTAACTGTTCCGTCTGGGCGTCAGAGTGCAACCACCTTGGTCTTGTAATTGGCGAAGCTTCGGTGAGCTTTACGAACGCTTTCTCCAGCCTCTGCAGGTTCGACCGCTAATGCTACTCTTCTCTCCTTATGATCTTCTTTTATTCCTTGTCCACATTGTTTTGCAACTGTGGACATTAGTTTGCGGTTGCCTGCAGCTCGTGCGATATTCTTCGTTGATGTTATCGACAACGATATCTTCCCGACAGCCGACTAATAAATTGAATGATTCCCAGTTTACGGTGGTTCTGGTGGTTTTCGATTTTAGAATTTAGCGGCTTTTTCTCCTTTCCGTGAGAAATAGAATCTTGCACGAAGGTGACGGTGGTCTGATCCCGTGTAGAATTTTGGGACAACAGCGACATCAGTTAGGCAAAACCTTCTATTTATTATTATGTGGTCTATTTCGTTATAGAACTCTCCACTGGGAGACTCCCACGTCTAGCGCTGAGGGTGGGGCTTCTAGAATTGCGAGTTAGCATGGATTGTCCTGGTCGCCACGATAAACTCATACAGCAGCTCACCCTGTTCCTTCCATTCTAATCCGTGGGTACCACTGTGACGTTCTTCAGACGTTCTTCTTGGTCCAATCTTGGCGTTGAATTCTCCAATGATGACCTTGAAGAATGTATGGTCTTCCCTATACAACTTCTTCAAGTGCACATAGAACGCTTCGACTTCTTCTTCGTCATAGTTTGATGTCGACTCGTAAACGACGAAGATTGTCAAAGTCGGTATTGATCCACTTGTTTTTAATTGTAAACTTCCGATTCGGGTTGTAAGGTGCCCGAATGAATCGATGCTGGCAGCATAGGGTTGCTTAATGGACGAGTTTTTTCTTCAAGATATACAAGAGCTGTAAATGAACCAAAAAATGGGGTGGTCTAAAGAAGGACATGAACCAGACAGAGGATAAGCGAAGAGCAGAAATTCTTTCGAAATACCGAGTTATAGTGACTATTCCTTAAATAGTTCCTATTTCTATGTTACCTTATGTCTTCTACAATAACTGTTTTACTTGTAATCGTTATACATCTATTATCGCATATTCTGTAAATTGTCTCTCAACGACCGTTTCAAACATTTGCCTCGTAGCTGGGCTATAAAGGGATACTGTAACTTCTTTTTATCTCTGCTCTGCTTTGTCCAATCACTCGGGTGCTGAATAAGCCGCCGCCAGCTGCATGTGCTTTCAAGAATCAGCCATTCCCATGCACTTTCTGTGTAAGCCTTTGTATAGCCTTCATGAACGATTTGTACAGGAAATTGCACTAACTGAAAAAGTACATAACTTCTCATTGAGCACTATCTCTGATTCCCTCTGTAAAACCCCACCCATTACAGACGGAATATAAGTAGCATCCTTAGTCATCAAAACCAGTGTCTGCCTTCCAATCTTCCAGTGCTTATCTTCCAGTCCCTCAGTTCCTCGGTGCTCCAACTCCAGTGTCCTCCTAGCTTCCCTCAAGTGTATCACTTGTTCTCATTTCAATCCCGCTCATATCCACCCAGCTTACATATCGTCAAATGTCACACATTATGATTGCATCGTTGTTGTTACTATAAACTGTTAAAACCCAAACTCAAGGTTATTCACGACAGTGACGGAAAAAAGTCCCGCGTGGCTAATTCATATAAAGTGGAACATTCCACGTACAGTTGGCGGACAAAAGTCAAATCCGTCCAACACCCTAATCCACTGGCCAATTAGCGCAGGAGGGAAGTGGCGCGTGTGGCGCAGTGGTCGGAAACGCGTTGCAACACACACGTGGAATCGATTCTTGCGTCCATGGCCCACAAAGCCCTCCACACCTCGAAGATCGGCAAATTGGTACCAGACTTGTATGGGAGGATAGCAGCACTGCCTCGATACATCGGTAGGCCATCGCGAGTCATTCTAAAGGCCAGATATGCATTCGATCACCTCCACATGATGCTTAATGAAGTTGAATGCATGGCGCATCCCTCAGTGATTGATCAACGCCAAGAGCTTTGTCCTTTTATTCTTTTACAACGGGAATCGGGAGCAGCCGTCAATTCGCGTGGTTTTCACGCCAATGTGACCTCCATAGAGGTCATAGCAACTTGGGTAGAAAATTAGGTGTCGTTCTATGGGCACTCTACGAGAAATAAGGTGTTGTCGCAAATGTGTTGGAAATAAAAACACAGTTACTTGTTATTAGTAGAATAGGTGTAAATGAATGTGTTAAGGGTGGATTTCCTGTAGCTGGAATGCTAAGGGAACTAAGGGAAGTGCAAACTGCTTCGGCTTGCTCCTTCGGCAGATTGCAAGATGCAGAACGCTCTTTAATAGTAATAGGTCACTTTTGACTTGTCTGTGAGTGGAGAAATACGCGATATGTAGGCAAACACAAAATTGGTAACATAGGATAAGAACTACAGTAATGTTAATTGCAAAAAGTAGAACTACTGTGCAGGTGTAAAGTTGAGGATTTGACTCAGTACTATACATTATGCTTAGAAATTTAGATCAGACGTCTGCACTTGCCCTGCGTAGCCATCTATCTTGCTGTCTTGCAACCATCGTCCACAAAAGAAGTCGTGCTCGTATGTGGCTTCAGCTACGATTTAAGGCACCATTATCTTTCATCAACATGTTAACTCTTGATCAGACATGATTCTCGCTAGAGATCCGATACATCCGGAGCAAATCGTTCCCGGATCATTACTGCAAGCGGTTAACTGACTTTTGGATAGGAGGAAAAATTCCTACCTTACAACTAGGATTTTTGCGGAACGGATAACTTCTGTCGATGGCAGAGTCAACCTACCACTGCAGGATGGTGTAACAAGCAAAGTAAACACTACGCATTTGCGACGTCTAAGAGCTATGTAAGAAGTGTTAGTGCACAATGATTTCACTGAAGAAGGGTGGCTTGAATATGGACGTGGAGGCACGTAACGTGACACAGAGAGCCTGTTTGTAACATAATGGAATCACAATCTTAACCCTTTTATTTGGTGTAGTGGTGAAGTGCGCTGCTCCCGGTAAGGACAACAGCGCGTGTTCGTTCCCCACTGCATACACCTGCGGTCCGGAGTTTTACAAATATCTCAGCATTTCATACAATGGAATCATGTTTTCAATATTGGTATAGGCAACAATCTCCATTTGTCAATAAATTTCTCATAAAGTTTTGTTGCCGAGTTGCTGTTGCACGCTCACTCCTATTTCGATTTGAATAGACTACAGGGAAGTTCCTCCTAATGGTTTACCGCCTCATCGTGATTGGGAGGTGTTCGTGGGTGTTGGGTTGCGATGCACAGCAGGAAGATTCATCTCACTAACAGAGTCTGGTAAGCTGAGAACGAGTCCGGCGTTTCCATCAGGTAGCAGAGCTAAGAATAAACCAGTACCAAGATCCACCACCGCCCTGGCATCAAACTAGGTGGCAAATCTTTCTCTGTTCCACATGGGCAGCGAACGCCTGTGGTGGTAACGACCTAAGTAGACTTTCGCCAGGCTGATATCGGGACTCAAGAGAACCACAATGGCTAAACCAGCAAAACCTAAGCCAAAAATTGAATTTATGCTGGGGCCCGCAGAATCAGACGTGCCATTCAAGTATTCAAGTAAGTACGGTGAGATTGGGGGCGAATAGAACAGTGATAGCGATGCCCATCATCACGAGCACGCTGCTGGTGCGATCCCGCCCCAGGTTCTCATCCCTCCAAAGTTGGGGAATTGGCGCCGGACTTGTATGGGTAAAATTACTCTCTGAAATCCAACTGGGAAAGCTGAAGCTCGACTATCTCAGGACTGAACTGGAAATCGACTCGATGAACATTTTACGATATTCAAGATGAAGTGAAAATTCTTATGCAGCAGCCTAATCCACATGTAAAAGTCGGGAGACCTTCGTAGATAATGGATGCAAGGAAACGTATCGAATGTGAGAAGTGTTGGAATCAGTAGAGTAGACCTGAAGGCGGATCGTACAAAATAAAAGTGAAATAAAAATAAAACAGCGAAGTTAAGTAAGTTTCACACTTCTGCATCATCATATGATGCTCAACGATTCCCCAGAGCGAGTAGAACCCATTGGGCTACTCCTGCACAAGACAGGGAAAAATGGAAGATTCACTGGCGCCCGCTTGAGTTACTCAATGATGTGCAGGTTATACAGGTGATACTATGTTCCATAATACAAGTACATTAATGACAGCATTTGGAAGTGTTTTCCAACTTATGTGTCTGTATTTCAGTACGTTTTATATCTGTACACTCTACCTGGTTACTACCACTCACTATAGCAATTAGAATTGAAATAATAGTCGATTAGCAAGCAAATTTCTGATCAGTCAACTCGTTCGGAAAACGGTTTTTTGTATATTTTGAGTGCAGCATATAGCTATTCCCATCAAACCATTTGTAACAAAAAGTTTACGAAAAGTTTTATTAGTTAAAACAAACAACCAGAAAGAAGCGAAACCTGCTGATGCCATACCAGGCACTTCCACAAAACCACTGTGACCCCTTCAGGTGCCACTCGACATGAGCGCATTAAAGAAAGGTTTTCGAATCAGTGTGGCCTGATACCGTAAAACAATCTTTGCGCATTCAAGGCGTTTCTACTTAATAACCTTTGTGCCCTATAGAACCATTTCACAACGAGAATGTTACTGTTATATAACGACATTAATATGGAAGGAAAGAGACGTTTGACAAGGCAACGGTGCCGTGCTGTAATTTATTTACAAGTTTTTTTTCTAATAGTGCTAAAACTAGCCGGATGGGACGAATGCTATCCGAAGTGTGCATTTTGGTTGAATCTCAGGAAGATTTTAATGATAAGCGGATTTGTTTATGTTTCTTCATTCATGGTCAACGGAATGACTATCTCCGAACATTTCATCAGTGCTCTTGGTTGAAATGTCAACGGCATAAACAACTCAGCTGCAAAGGAGAGCAAAGGGAAACGACTTGCTTGGGAAGTTTTCAATTGCACGAGTTCGGGTACGATGTGCTTAATCTCTGGTAGGGCGTGTGGAGATAAACACATTAGGTGAAAAGTAGATCACTCACTGCCCATATAAAACAGCACCTATGTGGTCAAAGGAAACCACTAGGCATACATAGGACACAGAGACATAGCATAGAGTATTTCGAAAGCAAATTCATTATTATGTTTAACGTTTTGTTTTCTGCCTTCTATAATTTTCATGGCAGGTTACTAAGCGAAATACAACCACAACGTTGGTGAGATATTTGGAAAACTCTGAACCGCAGGTGTCTATGGTGGGGAACGAACGCGCTATTGAACTTTCCGGGGAGTAACGCGTTCACCACCACACCATGCGGGTCCTTCGTTTCGCCTGTCTCTCAGCTATTTCAGCTATTCATGAAAAAATTCATTATTCCCTCATGATAATCCAAAACATCTGCCCACAAAACTTTTGAAGCATTTTGAACAAATTTCAAAATAAAAAAATGAACATGTAAAGTCTCGAGTTTAGTTCTACAACAATTCCGATCATGAAGCCTATTGCATTCGATCCTACAAAAGATTTCTTCAGAAATTGGTTGGCCTGGTGAGAAAATTGGATCGCATTATAACAGGAGCGTGCCCTCAAATAAAGTCACACCTCGTAGCATTGCAACTCTTGACTTTTCTGCCAAATTTTCGACCATGTTTTGATACTTGTTACTTTCCTAAACGGTGTTTCTTTGCCAATTGAAGATGATTTATAAGATTGGTTTAGTACTTAAAGAGAAAGATTTCGAAGTGGAAGCGATAATCCTAGCAACGCAATCGATGACATCTGCTCGTAAAACTCTTGAATTATCTAAGATAAATTCCAGAATTCAAAACTGAACCGAAAGAAGTGTGACTTGTGATCACGCGTACTCCGTGCCATAGCTCAGCCACTTTTTTTTGAGCCAGACACATTGCTCACCCTTGTAAGATGCTGTGTAGCTGGCCTCCATCAATTAAATAGAATTCTTGTAGAGAACAAAACGGTAAACACATCCAAGAGAAAGTTTCCCATGCTATTGAAATCCAGGATGCGGAATTCTCTGTTGGATCATGGAAGTGTTCCACTTAGTGCATCACGTGTCAATTTGATATTTTCAGGCTCTGAAAAGGTGAAACTGTCGAAAAGTCACCTATTGTGAATAAGCCGTGTGATAACAACCTCGTATAGAGTCATCGAGAAAACTGTGAATTACTGATCAGCACCGAGGCAAGTCGGTTCTGGGATTTGCATGAGCCACTATGAGCGCTACACATACTATACGATTTAAAACACTAAATAGGTTGCATGTTTCCTTACTTTGCTGCCATACGTGAATTTTACCAAGCCATTTGCATAAAGGTGAGCTGATTATTTATAACAAGCCTTCATTTGTTGATTGGAAGTGCAAGAGTGCGGCTCAGATAAGCACATCTCCTTGTTGGCGTTGGTGATTATAAAGTACGTTATGTGGAATTGCATCCGTTTTTTTGCACTAATTGCACATACTTGATACTTGATACTTGAACGGCCCATCCTCACTGGTTGTGCGAGCTCCAGCCTAACCACCATTTTCGTAGACCTGCTGGCTAAGCCATAGTGGGTCCTTGGAATCTCTAGGTCAGCCTAGCCAAAGTCTGCCCCAGGTCTTCACCACCATGGGCAGCCGCAGCCCTTATGGATTAGAGCGAGATTGGCCATCATGCGCCTTTGATACCAGGACGGTGGCGGGTCCTGGTATTGGTTTACTCTTAGCTAGGGTTCCTAATGGAAACGCCGGACTCCTCAACTTGGGAGGCTCTGCGGGGGACGAATCCTCCGCTGTACAACGCAGCCCGACACCCAGGAACACCTCCCAGCCACGATGAGACGGTAAACCGTTGGGAGGGATTGCACATAAGTATGTGGAATATAAAAACATGTTGAAGCTAGTAGACATGTCAAAGTCTTGCTTTCCAAAAATGATCTGCTTGACTACTGAACGGATCTTTACATGAACGGATCTTAGCAAATCAAGATAGATGTGAGCATAAGTTTAATTGGCGTAGAAACGTCAAGGTTTTAAGTCTTATTTGAATTTTTTCATTTTTGGGAAGAACACCAGCCAGCACACTAAACCACAAGCGCTGAGCAAGCCATTTGCAAACCATAAAGTGTCCAGACCTTTGGAAGTGAACAACGACCTGAATTTGGATATTATTTGATTTCATGAATTTGTTCAATTTCAAAGAAATTGTAGAATGAGTGAAAAATTGAAAATGAGAGTCGGAGGGATAAAGGAGAAGTACGGCTTGGCTGGTAAAAGAAGCAAAGCAGGCAACAACTAATAATCCAAGAAAACACGGCTTGAAGGCTGAAATTCATGACATTGCAGGTATTTATGGAGAAAATTTAGAGCATACATATTGTACATTCAAACGAACTATGATCGACTCACGCTGCGTAAAGTGGACCGAAAATAAGACTAATATCGTCGGCGACTACCAGTGCACCTTGCATTATGTTCTGAAATCAACTCTATGTATTCAACGAAATCGTTTCCGTTGGGAAGTGTGTGGCACAGTAGCTAGAGAGGACTCTTCAATACACATGATCGATTGGTTCGATGTCACAGTTTCGTCATACCAGACGTTCCGCGGTTGGCAATTTGGTGTACATTTTCGAGAAGAATAAAAACATCGACTAGATGCGTCGACAGGCCCTCGCAAGTCATTGCTTCGCAGAAGTGTCTACCACTCGATTGTGAATCATTTCATTTCTGAGAATATTCCCTTTTTTCAAAAAAGATGCGCATTGGTAGCGATTTAGAATTTTCGGACTTGATAGTGAAGAGCGGAAACAAATAAGTTCTGAAAATCTCCTTTTTTTACTACAAACCTGGTCAATTTTTCCAAGAACTTTCGAGTAGGTAGTGTCTAGAGAAATCGCAGCCATGCTCACTCCGACTCCCAACATTAGGCAGACTGGTATTAGCAGCACAATCGGCAATGTCCCATAAGCGGTGCCACACCATGTAAACTGTCGAGTATCGCAACCGGTCCCCAAGGTTTCTGAACCCGAGATAAATAATGGATAGTTAGAATGGGCATGGATAGAATAAAATAAGCTAAAGAACACGAATTGGCTAGAGTACTGTTTAGGAAATAATAGAAAAACAGCTCGGGACTCAGTTGAAGGTAAAGGGATCACGTTCATGGGGTTGAGAGATCTAGCCGGACTTGCATGGCAAGTCTTATGCACTTCTTTTTTCTAATATTTTTTAATACAGCACTCCTCATTCCTCAAAACGCTGTTATATTTCATACAGAAGACTCACTTGTTGTTCTAGCAATACATAAGGGAACCAGTATAACGAATTCGGTTTATTGGCAATCTAGGTGAGTGTAAGCGAACGTATTTGACAGTTTCAAAAGGTTTCAACTCTATTGTGGGTACAGTAGTACATAAAAGCGTCATTTCTCTTTAGCCAATAGTGAAATAGCGTTTTAGGTGTTTTCGAACACCACAATTCCCGTTATTCACGATTTCGAAAACAGACGCCTGCTAGCAATTCCAGGGAACTTCAGTTCTATTCTGTGATCGGAGTATACAGTGACGTAGGTAATGAAGAAATTGGAGTGCTGGCGTAGATAAAACAACATCTAGATGCTTCTCCCAATATCAGGTCTTTCTTCTTTCTGTGAATGAAGGACATGAAGGCGCTTGGTCGCTGCCGGTGCGAATACAAATAAGAATTCCAACTTTTTCTAAGCATTTAAAACTCTAATGGACAAAATAAACGAAAAAAGTTGAATGAAAATCGCCATGTCAGCGCTTGCGGGCTGGAAGGGACCATGAATATTAAAAGATCTTCTCCCATCATCCATCTAACCTTGTAGATGACAGTAGCAGAACGGGTAGTTGCTTGCTGGATGGAGAGTCAATATCACAGTAGGGTTGACTTTGTAGTAAATCACAGGTTATGTCCAAGAAGTTATTAGTGGATTTCACGCACCCTTTCCCACTTTGGGAGTTTCTTTCCTAAAAAGCGATTGAATCGAGGCAGGTAGATATTATTCTTGTACGTCTTAGCGCAGCTTCAGAAATACATCAACATCAGCAACTTCAATGGAACCGTTTTATTTTGATAAATAAGACAATTTTGTGAAAATTGATACGAGATGCAAGAGCACATCAAAAAAAGTTGAAGTAATCAATCACTTGGAATTTCGCAAGAAAAAGAAGAGTGATATCAGAGGAACGTAAAAGCAGTGCAGACTCAAGAAGCATGGCTCGATCAAGTTGCGAAGTACGGAACAATTACTAAGGCACCTTAAAGTTATAGAAGTACCTTAAACTCTTCTAAAAAAGGTAACTGACTTGGCTGTGGGAATTCCGCTTTCTATACTGCACATCCCTACCCACCAGTGACTATGAAAAATAATGGACAGGTCCGAATTCGAGCTGATAAGTAGCCCTAGATCATACGTCAACTAATCTTTGACGTAATTTTGAGGGAGGAATTTTAGTTACAAAGAGCGAGTTTTGGGAACATCCTGTCACTGTTATATTGGGATTCCAGTAAAACCATGAGTAACTAGGATTCAACTTGTAAACGAACTAAGGAAGCGACGGGTGCTTAAACAGTCCCTAATAGTCTATAAATAATTCTGGCATGTTTTCATCAAAAAAGAAGCTGTACAAAGGGCAGCTTGCTCCAATCAACATTCTGCAAGGAATTTAGAATATCAATCATAGCTAAATCACCAGTAAACCCAGCTGAGCTTTGTGAATTTGCAAGATGATTCCTCAGGTCACTTTCATTGCTAGGGACAACTTCTTATATCATCTTGCGACTTATCAGCTTAGTGAAAAGGTGGTGGATATGTAAGCTATTCTAATATTGTTAATAATTCACTCCAAAGGATCGCCGGGATTCTTCATCCTGCCTATCCACTAGGTTTCTAACGAGTAAATTAAAGCAAGGAGTGCCGTGGAGCTGACGATTTGGGCATCGGGTGTTCTTCGTTCTGCTTACTACATCCTCGATGCTCTTGAAAAGTCTCCAAAACGTTCGCTTCCTAGTACTCAACTCTGGTGCTAAGTCGTTCATTATATTGATTTCCCTATCTATTCAGATAGACGTAGCTAGAGTATTAAGAGATATTCATTCTGTTGAGCGTGAGTGGAGGACCAATCCGTTTCTCGCGAACATCGTTTTTCGATATCTAATGGTAAAGCAATTTTTGGGTTTCGACGTCGGTAAACATTCGATCGATTCGTTGATTTTCCATCACCGACCATCGATTTCCACTTCGATACTATCCCACTGCAATGCTCGCATGGTATTCTCGAGTGTTGATATAAATAATTTGTACGAGATAGGTTGGGCAGGTCGAATCGAACAAATGATAGTGTTCGCCACAGAATGATGACTGGTCGTGAAATTGTTATATAGCTCACGAAGGATCACTGTATACTAGGTAGCAACGCACTACTAGTTCTTCAAATCTTCCATAACGCCTTCTGTCCTAAATTAGTTAAGGGGTTTTTTCCAGGTCACGGAAAGTGGAATAAATCATCATTTTAGACACGGTCTTTCTGGCCTTCGATTGAGAAGGAATCAGCATTCTGACAGGTAACATGTGAGAAGCTGAGCGAGTGTGTTTATGAGGACTGACGTAAGGTTCTCTAGGTGCTCAGGTCTCATCCTATAAGGACTACGTCTTGCTAGATTCTTCACTAACGAAATAAAATGTCGAGTTTCTAAAGTGAGAACTGGGGAAGACACATCCACCCTAGTTTGTTTCATATGAGAGCAGAGGGATGTGGCTATTGAAGAAACCCGAGTTGCAATCGTGAATGATTTTCTCCGTGCCTTTTTGAAAGCTGCAACTGTTCCTTCCGGGCGTCGGAGTGCAATCATCTCGGTCTTGTATTTGACGAAGGTTCGGGTAGGGTTTTGCGAAGGCTTTTTCCAACCTTTGCAGCTTCGACCATAACTGCTGCTCATCATTTCTTAACATCTTCTTTTGTCGTTTTTTTTGCAACGTTTTGCCAGTTGGCAAGGTTCCCCTCTTAGCCAAAGATAGATACCACCACGAATGATCATGGCTGACATGATAAATTCGGGTAGACACTCTACTTGTTCCATTCTAAGCCGTAGGCCTCAATATGGCGTTTTTTCAGAAGTCCTTCTAGTTTCAATCATAGGTTTAAATTCTGACCTCAAAATTCAATGACGACCTCAAAAGAATGTACATTCTTCCCTGTAGAACCTCTACAACCCATGTAGAACGCATCAACTTCGTTTTTATCATATCCTGATATCGTTGCGTAGACAACGAAGATTATGGTAAAAAATTAGTCAAGAAAAAGGCAGAACGGGGGTCTCAGTGGTGCGATGGGTAGAATGTGAGCCCTCGGAAAGGATAATCACGAGTTCGATCTGGCCTGTGGTCCAAACTTTGCATCTCAACGTCATTGTGGTTGCATCTCACATTATACCCTGCCATGAGAAGTAAAATACAGTAAATAAAAAGTTAAACATTTTGATTCCACTCACTGTTATACGGTTGCATTTTGTGACCCAGGGATTCATATGGGTATGTCAGCACATACATGGCCACTGCCAAAGAGACAGCAATCAGAAATGTGCACCTCGGAGAGATTCTGAAACGTTTCAATTCTAAAATGTATTCGAAGAAATCGGGCAACATTTTTCCGACGCCTAAAAAATTACTGACTCTTCGAATTCTTTAGGATCAACTTTTGGTTAAACTGAAATTGTTTGGCATACGACTTATCACGACACAAACGAATCGAAAAATACGGAGCATCGTTGTCATGAAATCTCTTAAATCCAAGTATGTTCCAAAAACAATGGTTTTCTCAGATTTTCTGAGATTTCCTAGCTAAGCATAGCATTCAATAATGTGTTCATACGTGTTTCCTAATCGGAAAACAATGAACGCCACAGAGACGATGATAGCAAGTATTCCGATCACAACCATGCCCATTGAAATAACATGTACCGTCTTTTGGCCATCCCATCCGTATGCGGTCATCACAAATGGAGAAAAAACACTGAATTAAAAATGGTCTTCTAACCTGCGAAAAAAATCCATTTTAAACAAGAAACTCCAAACTCACGTATGCAGTGTTACTATGGTAAGACTGATTAACATTCTTTCCAACCAGCACAATATGATCAGAGGCCATTTGAGATTCGTCGACAGCATACGTTTGATCCAAGCCTTAACGTTCTCCGTATTGAACAAATCTCCCATTTCTAAACAAAACAACTCTGGTTTCTTAGACTGGTGAACCACATTTTGAGCTATTATGACAATTTTTTAATAAATAAACACATTAATCCTCAAAAGTAGAAACACTAGTTAACTACACAAGCTTAACGATGTGAAGCCAACAAAGGTTTCATCATTAATATTCTCCTGACTTATTAAGCTAGCAGAATGTTAGCAAGAAAAGATTTCTTTGGCTAACGTTTCGACGTCTTCGTGTTCTTCACAGGCTCACTGATCCGAGGCAATGGTCTAAGGGTGGTCGTCTTGGTGAAGTGGGGGTTCGCATCGAGTTGAATCCAATAAAGCTGAGCTCCGATCTCTGAAGAACCTCTTTCGTCGGCGGCACCCTTCTACAGCGTGCGGGTGTTAACCTATTGACGCCATCCCATATGGTCGGCTTTTTTGGCGGCAGTGCAGAAGTCGGTATTGTATCAGCTAGCACATTGCAAACCATTTTTTTTAACCTACAGCGGTTTTCCCTCGGTATCAATAATCAATTTCTTCTTGGATTTGACGTCACCGTATCTATTCTCTATTTCGACATCTTGCTTTTAATTTATTTTTTGATTAACCACCCAAGGGCACGTGTGCGTTGGTCGGGGGTGCCCAGCTATACACACAGGATCGATCCCCGATGCCCAGGTCCACCAAGCCCGCCATCCCTCCGCGGTTAGCAAATTGGTACCAAGCTTGTCTCGGAGGATAGTCCCACCGATTGTATACCATCGTCAGTAGCCATCGCGATTCATTGTAAAGACCAAATAGCATTCGAACACCACCAACGATGCTCGTTGAGGTCGAATATATGATGCATCCCTCAGCGACTGATCAACGCGGTGAGATTTATCCTTTATCCTTTAACATTCCAACGGCGAATGGTGTTTCTTAGTATGAAACCGATGGAACCGAACTAAAGTGTATAATGGAGGTTTCTCTGCCACTACGACTACTTAAGATAACGATTCACAAAAACTATGAGCAGGTGTGATGAAGACTTCTCAATTATCGGACGTGGCTATTTCGTAAATCCAACGCAGAAACTTTCCCCAAATTTACACAACGTTTATAGCTAGAAGTAAAAGCTACTATTTCCTTAAAACGTCTGAATATGTTTACTACGTGAACATGATCATCTGGATATGGTTTAGGAACTATTTCATGGGACTGTTTTCCATGTTGACAAATTTAAATCTCAATAATTCTAATTACCTATTTTCGCCTCCACTATTCGTACCTAAAGGATTGTTTAGACGGATTTTAGCTTTTCCATCTAGATGTTCTTTTATGCGGACACAAAATGGTCTACCCGTTTCCCCAATATATTCCTCGCCGCATGCGTTACATGAGATCGAGTATATTATACCTAAACTCATGCAATCTCCGTCTCTCCCGTTAGGACAGATCATACAGTTTTCTGAGCTGCACAAACGATCATAGAGACGGTTTCGAACTAACTGGCGGCGTAGGGTATTGGGTGGGATGTCAATAATCGTTACATAATTTTCAAGACCACTTTTTCTTAAGCACTTTTTAATGGCGTGACTTACTTCATTTGATATAAAGGGCAGCTTAAAGGGGATCTTACTTTCGTCTGAAATATTATTTTGGGAAACTACCCAATGTTTTCCTCTAACCCGAGTGGCTCCTACTTCGTAGCCATTGGAAATGGCAATTTTTCCTGCCAGGTTTCGCGATTCCTTCCTTTTTTTTCGATGTGAGCGATATTGACCCTACATTTCGGTTATTTTCGGACGAAATTCTCCGCATACTTAATCACTACCAAAAACGAAAAAGAACCTCCAACCTCACAAACCAACAAAAATGTGGTATGCGCCAGGTTAGAGAGCTTTTGAATTCAAAATCTATTAGACTTTCTATTAGTGATAAAGGCGGAGAATTTGTAGTTCTTCCTAGTCAGTTGGATATTAGGATAACAGAGAAGCACCTCAGTGATGTTTCTCTCTATCGAACATCCTCTGAAAAGGAATACAGAAATCAATACCGAAAATTGAATCAAGAATGGGTCAGCATGGCAAAGGCCGCGGGTTTAGAGCCTTCAGTTATTTCTCGACTTAAGAACGAACACCCGATTTGCCCTGTCCTTTACCTGCTTATTAAAATACATAAGCTTACTTCAACTGATGATATTACATCAACGAACCCATCATTATATAAAGTTAGACCTATCATCAGTTGTATAGGCCGGCCTACGGATAGAATAACGTGGTTCCTAAACCTTATCCTAACCCAGCTGCTAAAATTCATTCCAACCCATCTACCTAACACCAAAATATTTCTAGATCACCTAAGGCGCGCGGAACCAAACAACACGCATATAATGGAGTCATTCGATGTTAGTTCACTTTATACCAACGTGTCCAATGACTCCGCAATGCAAGCCATTCTCGAGTTGCTCGTAGAGCATGAAAAGAAAATAAAAATGCACGGTTTGTCGATTGCACAACTAATGACCCTCTTAAAACAGTGTCTTAGTTGTTCAATCTTTAGGTGGTCTGGAAAATATTTTGCACAAATTAGAGGGTTGGCGATGGGGCGGCGTTTAGCACCAAGCCTTGCCATCGCTTTCATGTCTAAGGTGGAAGCTCCAGTTCTCGATCACCGACCCTTACTCTACTGTCGATACATAGAAGACTGCTTCATCGTCTGTTCCACACAAGAACAGTTGGATGAGTGCTCTTTGAAACCGACAGTTAGAATATATAAAATTTACACGAGAAAAACCTACCGAGAACTGGCTTCCATTCTTAAACATCCAAATAAAGCTCTCAGTAAGTGGCTATGTAACAAAATGGTATCGCAAGCCAAGTAGTAAAAACATTCTAGTTCGCTGCCTCTCCTCTCATCATTCACTCATAGGAAAGCACTTATCAAAAATATGTATCGTACGGCTAAAAATGTGTGTACAGGAAAAGAGGAAAGGAAGGAATCGCGAAACCTGGCACGAAAAATTGCCATTTCCAATGGCTACGAAGTAGAAGCCACTCGGGTTAGAGGAAAACATTGGGTAGTTTCCCAAAATAATATTTCAGACAAAAGTAAGATCCCCTTTAAGCTGCCCTTTATATCAAATGAAGTAAGTCACGCCATTAAAAAGTGCTTAAGAAAAAGTGGTCTTGAAAATTATGTAACGATTGTTGACATCCCATCCAATACCCTACGCCGCCAGTTAGTTCGAAACCGTCTCTGTGATCGTTTGTGCAGCTCAGAAAACTGTATGATCTGTCCTAACGGGAGGGACGGGGATTGCATGAGTTTAGGTATAATATACTTGATCTCATGTAATGCATGCGGCGAGGAATATATCGGGGAAACGGGTAGACCACTCTGTGTCCGCATAAAAGAACATCTAGATGGGAAAGCCAAAATCCGTTTAAACACCCCTCTAGGTACGCATAGGGCACAAATGCACAACGGCGATGATTTTGAAGTGAATGTGCGGATCCTAGCGCAGGAATCAAAAACATCAAAGCGCAAAACTCTTGGGGCGTTTTGGATAAATTTCAAAAATCCAAAGATGAACCGGAGGGACGAATGCCTCACTATCACGCGTGACTTGGGGTCCTATTTCAAAATGATATTTTGACCCCGGGGCGTGTCTTGCTCGCGTGAACTACGTGTCGGCCAGTCCCGCACGTAACATCATGGTGAGTGACCTTTCTGTTCAATATGGCGTCTATTTGAAAGTTTGATCTTCATTAATACTTTAGCCTTCCTTTCCACCGAATAATAAAAAGTATTCTAACATAAAGTACGTCCAGGCTCTGGGGAAGGCGAAGTCGCCGAGACGTCAGCCATCGTTCAATAACATCAAAAACAACGACAACGACAACGACAACGAAGATCTGTACCAACCTCGCGTCAGCTTAAGAAGATCGGTTTATAAGATCACATAAATAAATATATCAGACTAAAAAAAGACCAAACAGCATAAGAATATCGGCAAATTAAATAAAGACTTTACTAAGAGACCATTGGTAGTTTTCATCGAATTGACGTCCTTCAGCATATAGTGGATAATGGCGACTGAGACAAAGTTTGTGAACGTGGCGATCCAAATCGGTGCCGAATAGATGTGGAACTTCAGAAATCCCTCGACGACCACAAAACCCGGATATCGTATGAAAGAGAAGATAAGTTGGCAGACTGCAAAAGAGAAAATGAAATCATAATGGATATAAACAAAAACACATTCGCGATTGGCTTGAGTTGAATGCCTCAGACTGCGAACACACTGGAAGTTTCATAAATAGAGCATGGTAGGATTTTCCTTATAATCGCTACTAGTGCTATTTCTAATTAATCGTAAGATTACTTTAGTATCGATAGACTTCTTGAGTGACGGCGACAGCTTTTCTGGTGTTGTATCAAATGAGTTGAGAAATCGTCCATTGTGACAATCGAAAATATTGCAGAGTATCTTAACCGTTTTATTTACTGCCTACTCTTTTTAATGGCAAGGTATATTGCGAAATATAACTTCAATGATGCTGAGATATTTGCAAAACTCCGGACCGCAGATGTCTATAGTGGGGAACGAACGCGCTATTGTCCTTTCCTGGGACTAATGAGCTCACCGCCACTATATGCGAGTCCTTCTTTTCGCCTGTCTCTCAGCCGTGTTATCGACCTATAGGCGCTTTCAGCAATCACCCGTCAATGAGAATGATCCTCAACTGCGTTCATACCTATTTGTGCTCATCAAATCAAACCCGTTGAGAGGTGACTGCTAATAGCGCCTATAGGTCAACAACACGACTGGGAGACAGGAGAAAGGAAGGACTCACATGGTGTGCTGGTGCGCGCGTTAGCCCCCGGAAAGGGTAGTAGCGTGATAGGTAGGGATATTTGCAAAACTCCCCACCGCAGACACCAGCAGTGCGGAGTTTTGCAAATATCTCAGCAACGTTATGGTTGTATGTCACATAATACCTTACTATTAAAAACTATTAGGCAGTAAATAAAAATTGGCGTCATTTCTATCTATATACAGGAGGACAATAGTATGACCTATCTATCCTTACAGATTTGTGCAAATTTCTTTATGTATACTTTGTTAAAAATATTTATGAGTAGGTGTTGTCATTTCTTTCACTTCTTGTTGGTGTTCAGAATATCAAAATTGAAATGATTTTCTGTAAGATTATCGCTTACTTGGTCCTACAAGAATAGATAGCATATTCGCAACGACGAACGCCGAGAAGGCCTTTGTGCGGTCATGTTCTGTACTGACGGCAGCGAAGTAGGAACGAAGTATCGTTGACGAACCTATTATAGTTAAGAAAGGAACCGTCCCCTGAGCATCGACAGTACTAAAAATCACCCCGAACTCTGCAGCGACCCGAATCCTACTAAGACAAGCGCAATTTCATCTATCGTTTTCAAAAGATTTTTTCACTAATTTTGTGGAGATGAAACCGTGACACACCGTATTCGCAATGGTCATCATAGGAGCCGTGGATCATTGAAGCGCATGTGATTTCCTTGATGTGTTACAACTCGCCTTGAACAATTTTGCCTATATCCGTAAATTTCCAGATGGGTAATTTCTATGGCAATCTATTCACAAGCCTTGCCAAATGAACTAGGTGCCAGACTGCGATGTGTAGCTTCAAGAGGCGCAGCTGAAGGCAAGCGTATGCAACTGCACAGCACAAGTCATGTGGAAATAGAACCACCCATCACTGAAAATCTATACGAACCTAAGTCTTCTTGCAACGCAGCGTTTTTTTTATTTTTCCTCGTCATCTGAAATAAATCTGCCTTGTTGCAACGGAGAATAAAAATGGACATTATCTCAATGGTATGTGAATGTCCTATTTCTTAACGACGCTAGCAGAGCCTTCTAAGCAACTCCGAACCTCTAGATAAATATCTCAAGTGGTTTAAGCTTTACATTCATAGCTTTATAAAGTCTCCTGCTAAATCAGTATCTGTAGTCTGTTGCATTGCGGCAGAGATACCAAATCAATTCTATCAAAACGGATAAATTAGTGAGACTCACTGGTCGCAATACCGAGAAGGAAGTAACAGAACATCATAAGATATCGTCTCCCTACGGGTAAAAGCTCAACGGAGAGGTAGAGACAACAGGAGAAGAATGCTATCAGTCGGCCCACAATCAGTGGCATCCTGAAAACCATGACGAGAGTAGACCAGGATAAAAGTATGAACTTCTGAGCTAGAAAATTTTTAAAACATCACATATCGTAAAATGGTGGATCTCGCACATCGGTCTATACTCTTCCTGCGTCAGAAAAGTGCTATCAGAGTTGGATGGAAGGATAGAAACACTGAATACTTCCATCATAGGATCCTAATGTTACTATATAAACGAAATACGAATTCAGTCACATCTACGAACTTCACTGGACTCAAGTAAACGCCCCACATTTCCAAGAGCGCCATTCAACGCCAAGTGTTTAATGATATTTCTTCATCGAAAATTGTTAATGCAAGCATGGGTGAAGTTTTTCCAAACAAATCACTCTAGTGACAATAAAAGACATTACATTAAAAAACGCACACAAGGAAAGAGAAAGTATAATATTCGTTATATCCCTTCCTTTCCATTCTTTCATTCCTTTCATCAAGGCTATGAATTGAATGTTAATATTTATAGTAAATGAGATCATTCCGTGTGTTTTATCTGTGATATAACCCTAACATCACTTCTACGATTAAAAAATGTGGATCAATACCGGCTTTGACAATCTGCAGCGTCTACGCGCCTACATCAAACTATGGCGAAGAAGAAGTTGAAGCGTTCTCTATGGATTGGAGAAGTTCTACAGAGAAGACCATACATTCTTCAAGATCATCATTGGAAAATTTAAACCTATGATTGAAACCAGAAGGATTTCTGAAGAACGCCACATTGTGACCTACGGATTGGAATGGAACGAGCAGGGTGAGTGGCTATCTGAGTTATTCGTGGCGACCAAGACAATCCATGGTACTCGAAATTCCAGAAGCCCCACCCTCAACGCTGGACGTGGGAGTCTCCCAGTGGAGAGTACCATAACGAAATAGACCATATCATAGTGAACCGAAGGCTTTGCCTAACTGATGTCGCTGTTGCCTCAAAATTCTACACGGCATCAGACCACCGTCTCCTTCGTGCAAGATTCTATTTCACACGGAAAGGAGAAAAAGCCTCTAAATTCAGGAGCCGAAGTCCGAAAGCCACTATAATCTGGGACTTATACTATAAACTGGGACTTATTCAACTGATTAGTCAGCTGTTGGAAAGATGCCGTTGTCGATAACATCGACGAGGAATACGATCGGCTCATTCAACACCCTCGCGCTAGCACTATGAAAGCTGAGAGTTCGAAAGTCAGCAAGAAACGTCTGCCTCCAGAAACTCTCAATCTGATACGCCAACGTGGAATCGTACAAGCTGCAGGCAGCCGCGAACTAACGTCCGGACTTGCAAAACAATGCAGACAGGCGATAAAAAAAAATTTAAAGAGAGAAGAGCAGCAGTAATAGTCGAAAATGCATCGACTGGGAAAACATTGCAGAGCCCACCGAACTTCGCCAATTACAGGACCAAGATTATTGCATTCCGACGTCTAGACAGAACAGTTACAGTGTCCAGAAAGGACCACCGCGTTCTCCCTTCCGAAACCCAATGCACCATTTCGGTAAAAAATCGAGCAGCATCAAGTCTGGACTTTCCAGAGAACCTTCCACTAGCCCTGGTAAACACACTGGCTCGGCTCTTCACATGTTGCCTGTCTGAATGCTAGGTCCCTACTCAGTCGAAGACCAGCAAGACCGTGTTATTGTTCAAGAAGGGTGACCTACACGATATGGGCAACTATCGCCCAATCTGCTTCCTGTATGTCGTGTAGAAAGTTTTTACTTGAGTCATCCTTAACAGGATTGACAGAACACTGGACGAAGAGCTGTCATGTGAGCAAGCAATGTTCGGAAAGAATTTAGTGCGATATACCACATTCACACGATAACAAGGCTCATTGAAGTATCGCGAGAGTACAAAGGACCGCTCTGTTTCACTTTCATCGATTTACTGAAGGCTTTTGATTCAAATGAGATAGAAGCAGTCATGGAAGCCCTTGATAGTCAAGGAGTTCCTACTCAGTACACAAAGATTCTTCGTGAGCTGTGTAAAAATTTCACAACCAAGGTACCACCATTCTACAACGATATTAACATTGACGTCAAAAGGGGAGTTAGGGAAAGCGATACTATCTCGCAAAAATTATTTACCGCCACCTTCGAGAACGTCACGCGGGCATTGGAATGGGATAATATGGGGTGAAAATCGATGGTCGGCAGTTACACCGTCTTCGTTTTGCTGATGACATCGTCCTTATAACACCAAACATTAGCCAAGCGGAACGTATGCTTGCCGACTGTGATAAAACCTGTGAAAAGATTGGTCTTCTGCTAAATCTCACAAAAACGATGTTCATGATGAACGGACTGGTTTCGCATGTCCCATTCACGCTCAGCGGAACGAATATCTCTGAATGCTCCAGTTATATCTATCTAGGTCGGGAAATCAACATGATGAACGACTTAGCTCCAGAGCTGAGCAGAAGGAAACGAGCGGCTTGAAGAGCTTTCAAGAACATTGAGGATGTAGTGAGCAGAGCAAAGAACACTTGACTTTTTGCCCACCTTTTCGACTTAACGGTACTTCCTGCGTTAAGGTATGCGTCAAGAACCTGGCCGCTCCGTAAACAGGATGAAAAATCACTCAGCATTATCGAACGCGCAGTCGAAAGAACGATTCTAGGAGTATCCTGTTTCAAACAAGTAAGGTATGGCATTTGAAGCTCCAGTCTGCTTCAACGACTAGAAATCAAAGATGCTGTTCTGTACGCCAAACAGTCGAAGATAAGGTGGGCCGGACAATTAATGCGTATGAATGACAACCGATGGACAACAGCCGTTTAGTAACTGGATTCCTCGGAATGTTAAACGCAGTGCAGGAAGACCACCGTTGCTCTGCGAGTCGCTTGAGCGAGCAAAACCCACTAGGCTACTCTTGTACGCGACAGGAAAAAGTGGAAGATTTACTGGTGCCCGCTCGAGTCACTCGATGATTAACGGGAGTACAGGTAATACAGATGATAACCCGAATTCGGCGGTTCTCTATCGTCAGAATATTCCCTGTCTATGCTCTCATGAGAGTCTTCACTAAGCGTAACAGAGCGGACTGAATGACCACAAAACCGAATATTTTGCAAATATTGTTCATAGCGGTAACTTATTTTAAACAAAATAATTAATCTTAACTATGAATGACTAAATTATATCTTTCATGGATATTTCATTATAAAGCGCAGGATGCGAATGCAAAATTAAACTGGATAGTTCTCCAGTTACAGAGACCACCACGAACTTGTATATTGAATGTTTAGTGAACAAAGAGATCAACATGAACTTTGAATTAAATAGAGGAAGAAACGCAGCTTGGGTGGTACTCCTACCTCTCACTGTGGCCACCAATCAACTAAAGGACTCGAAAATCTGCGTTCACATTTGCGAGTTAACAGTCTTCCCAGAGCTCTGTAATGCAGCATAGGTGTGGGCATGCTTCAACCATGTTAGAATTACTATACACTATTCACACAGCGCTTGAACGATGCCTTCTGATATATCGGGAACGTAACCGCCACACACAATATATTACAAGGACGTGAAGCTCTGTTCTTTGAAATATAAATCATTTTCGAGATTCAGGAGAATACACGTCGATAGCGAGATATATACGGATCGCTCGTATAGTGAGAAGAACAGACGACTGAGAGATGAAAGGAACTGTAGAGTGGATACCACGAGGATGCAACTGCCCTCTAGGACGGCCGCCCATACGTTGGGCAGGTGTGTTTTTTAACCAATGTCATTCAGCTGTAGTCGAAGCTGTAGTTGTTTTATAGATCATGATATCAGACTGGCAGCCGCCACTACGCTCAAATTAAATCGAGGTCCGCACAACTCGTGAAGACACGTCGTCCAAGCATCAAAGCAAATAATTTTAATCATTTGATGATAGCAGTCGCTGGGTAGTGAAATTTAAACCAAGGGCAGTATATTCATATCAAAAAATATTTTCCGATTCCTTACTAGACCGTAAATATCGAGTGTATATGCCACTATCAATTTCAACCATTTCCAAATGAAGTCAATAAAGTGTTTTTGGGCCAATTGCTGTGTCTTCACATTTTCAGAAGAAAATAGAGAACTGACAGTACAGTTATTATTACTAGCGTCAGACATGTAAGAGAATACTTATAAAAATATTCGTCAAAAACATCTGCGTTTCTCTGCCTACCACACTCACTTCGTGTTTTGGATCTTGTAGGTCCATAAAGCGAACACGGCGGCGAAAATGGCATGTCCAAATTTCGACGCGGAAGATGCGAAACCAAAGAACTGCGAAGTGGCTTCGGGGTCGATCTGAACAACAATCAAACCTTTTTGGATAAATCCATTAAAGGAATGGTGAACTATTGACAAATCCAGAAGTTTTAGGCACCTCAACTTTTAGTATGCCTAGAGTCAACTATCCACTATAATGATTGCTCCATGGTCAGGCAGAACATTTCAGGTCGCATCTGGGGAAACGAGAACATCGAAAACGTATCAGAATAACCTAGTGTTTGACTTTTATTTATTGCCCGCTATTTTTTTATGGTAGTGTTATGTGAAATACTAGCGCAATGATGGTGAGACAAGAGCGAAATTCGGAGCTCCAGTGAGCTTCGAATTCGCGGTAGCCCTTTCCGGGCGTTTACGTGCTATCCACTGCACTACCGAGGTTCCAGTTTTGCTTTGCTCTCAGCCATTTTTTTACCCCAACGGTGCTATCACCAATCACCCGACAAGGGGAATGACCTGCGGAGCACAAATCGGCAATCAACCCAGTTAAGGTGAACTGCAGTTGAAATTATAGTGCTTAAGCAACCACGATGATGCTGAGATATAAACAGAACTCGCTCCCGTTCCTGTTCACGGATGGCTGCTGATAGCATCGCTGTGATAATAAAGTGCCTAAGAGAAGGGTAGAGCAAGGGTGTGTGTGATACATGCAGCGAATAACAAGTGAGAACCTGGCAACGGCAATCGTAGGTTCGAAGCTTACCGAAGGTCCAAATTTTGCTCATAACTCAGCATCATTGTGGTTGTATGTCACATTTCAGGATAGGTCGAAAACTGTTTTAGGAGCTCTTTCAAAAAACCACGAAAACAGAGGAGTTCTCTATGAAATTTGTCACTGAAATGTTATTAACATAAAAGAACGAATTCAAGCGCTCATTTCAGACCTTCAACCCATAGAACCTCTATTTATCTCTTTTCCTTTAAACGTCTTGAATTGAGCGACAAATCGTTCATAACAACACTATTCCTTGTCAGGTTCTTGGACATGTTAAAAGGAGAAGTTGTCCGTCCCATGTTTGGTCAAACCAGTGAGAAATGTGAACGAGCAGATGCTGGATGAAGAGATCATTTTCACGATTGTAGTAGGATTTCCACTTCAGGCTATGCATCATGGCGTATGGCCAGTCATCTTTACAACCACAGGTGCTACCTAGTGTTTGCTTCACTGACTGGGCAACGCACAACACACTGTTTACAAATCAGAAGCATTAACGTAGAACTCTATGTCGCGTCAGCAGTCGAACTAATACCGTCCCGTATATCGAGTTTTTCAAAAATTCTAAAAATTTTGCGGATTTGATGTCTCTGACACTCGAATTTTTTCGTGGAAATATTTCCTTTTGCATTTGTAAAAAATCCCATGGCAACTAAAAGTTTCATAAGTACTGTTTACTATTCTAATGCGATCAATATAAGCAGAGTGATGTAGGATCACGTCACAAAAAATGGTTCACTGTTTCGTACGAACTTCTGTAAAATGTGAAAAAACTCGGCTGCCTTCTTTTCAATGCAAAGGTAGATTTCAGCAAAATGACGTTTCCCATCAGGATTCTCATGTGATTAATTACTGGAAGAAATCATCAATAACAACCTACCGTGTGCATATAAGGCCATTCGGACATAGTAACCACGGTATGTTCGACGGCCGATAAGAAGGTTACGACTCCGGCCACCGACACTGCCTTCCAGTCTGTTTTCTTTTCCATTTCTGCAAAAACCCACAATCAATGCACTAGAAAATTATTAGAAATCATCAAGAGGATAATTCCAAAGTCATGACCATCCAATGCGTCTTTCTGCTCTCTCTGACCTTCGTAATGACTTAGCACACCTCAAAATATGCTCTGAATTTTGAGCTGCTTGAAACAACTACTACGACGTGCTCCATGTGCATCGAAAAAGTCGTCCAATACGGTGTTTTTGGCAAACTATTAAACTAAGCTGTTCCCTGACCAGGTCTGATAAACTTCATGTCTGTTTTAACTTATTATTTACTCCCTATTCTTTTTAACGGCACGGTATGTTGCGAAATATAATTTCTATGATGCTGAGATATTTGCAAAACTCCGGACTGCAGGGTTCTTCCGGGAACTAACGCGTTCATCACCACATCATGCGGGTCCTTCCTAGAATAGACAGTAAATAATAAGTCAAAATTGTGATTATAACTGCATCTTCAGCTAAACTGGGTTCGTTGCAGATTCAGGCTCTCCGGAGCAATCTGATAGGTGATTGGTTATGACAAAATGATGGTGTGGTAGTGAACGCGTTACTCACCGTAAAGGACAATAGGGCGTTCGTTCCCCACCGCAGACACCTGCGGTCCGGAGTTTTGCAAATATCTCAGCACCATTGAAACTTCATGTTTGTGCTTAGTAAGCTATCGGTTGAATACAAAAAAGTAGGAAATCAATTCTGCTTGCCAATCAGAAGAAACGCGAAGTGGAATTAATGCGTATGGTCCACACCCACCTGCTTATGTGATATAATCAAGGTATACGGTCATTTTTAAACCTTTACTCTATTTTATCATCACAGAGCTCTTCGGTTTTCGCGCATTGATTCGGTTGCTGTTTGACGTTTACTGTCTTCTTCAAGAATTTCTTTGTATGCCGGTCGAGTCAACTCCCTATTGAGTAGTAGGATAACCGGAAAAGAACGTTTAAACTTAGATTGCATTGAGGGAACTTTTCTCAGACAAGTCTGGAACTAACCCGGTCTCGGAGGAATGAGATGCTTAGTGAGCCGGGGCCCAATGGAACTAGGATGGTGTTCGTGTTGAACGGCATCATTAACCACCGCGCTGCCGGCACCCTACTTTTAATCATGGTTAATATTGATGAGCTTCACGTTTTCGTTCTGCAGGCACACATTGGCAGAACCTTTAGGTAAACTTCACGGCTAGAAACCCTTTCTCTTCAGAGTGTCTAAAGCGATTAAAATGGTTCCGAGTATGGTTAAGCCAAAGAAGAAGATCGCAAGTTGTAATAGAGATCTATAAAGTCAAACATTTTTCAAGAATGTCTCTCAAGCATTACTCCATTCGTGCTCAAACTACGTGATAGCTTCATGACACTACGGATATAACTATTGCGAAGAGAAATTTGAGAAAAATAGAACAAAATTTGGCCTTCATTCACCATAATTTCATACAAAATGAACCACAAATAACATACGGGTGTTATGAAAAAACTATTGAATTCTCTCTGTTTGCATGAAACAAAACTCGTCACTAAACTTTTTAGGTGTCCACCGGAAAATTCGTATTACTCATAAAAATATTGGCATGATAAAGTTAAAGGGTAGTTAACCAAATCATCTAAGGGTAATTGGTATAACAATTAGTTAAAAGTCCAATTTGAAAGTGCAAAATTTCTAATAGTAAAGGAATTTACCGGCCGACGAAGGATAGGTTCTGGCAGATTCATTTACTGAAAATGAATAAGGATTGACGCCATTGAGTTCCTTCTTTTTAACATTTTTCGCTTTCTGTAATTCCATCGTCTTCTCTAAAATGGCAGTCACTGTTACACGGCATAAGAAGATTATGAATCTGTTAGTTTATCGGGTCCACGGAGTACCACGAAACGTTGATCTAGAAAAAAATCGGCTTTACTGCGTTAAAGAGCATGGTTGGAATTAAGGACAAGAATAAATAAGTATGGATTTTTTAACACCAGAGGGATACGCCAAAAATTTGAGTGCAGGTAGGGAAACTATAGAAGTGATTGAATATATAGTGATTGAATATATCTAGCCTGTACAATAACTTGCTCGGGCCTACTTGGTTAAGTCATGATGTCTATCCTTCCAAACAAGTCTGCTAACAATTTCCCGACACCGAAGAGAGGTAACTTTCCGTTTAACTAGGCATGGGAATGAATCATAACTTGTATACGTTACAGAGCATTTCTAATCGCTGCGCTACACCTATCCACATTTATCGGATGCTGTTGTATACTAAGAGCTAAGCGCTGAAGAAGACAGCTGATTCAATGCCGTGCCCAACCGGGCTAGGCTAGTTGATACCAGACTTGTCTGGGAGGATAAAAAAGTAACTTGGCTAATCGATAGGCTCCCACAACTCATTGGAGAGAACAGAAATGACGAATATGATTCAATCACCGCTACTCTCTACGATGATTGATGAATTAAAATGTGCAGCACGTCCCTCAAAAACTTATTAACGCCAAAGCGTTATCGTTTTATACCTTTCCGAAGGAATACGTGTGCATTACGCTTGTTGCAACTATCCGTTCACTCTGCATACCAGCCGTCAGGTTGGAAAATCTCTATTTTCTTGAGAAATCCCCATCCGACAGAAATAATGCTTCCGAAAAAGCTTGAAAGCGAACAAATTAATTTACATTCACCGCCAATGCGAGGTGTAATCAATGAATTGCCGTTTCAGCATAAAAGGAGCAAACTATGGCGGCGTTACGGCGACCTTAACACACTAACGTCAAGTAGCGAGGAGAAAAAAAGAGCTCTCTAGCTGGCAGTTATTGTTCGATACTGAAAAGAGTGCGAGACATCTGTGGCTGCTTTTCAATCTTTTTCACTTTTGCAGTACCGAAAGGAACAGAGCACAGAACGGCGGCTGCGGCGGGAGCGGTTAGTGCGATATCCAGAAAAAAATTGAATTTCTGCTAGGATATAAACGTGTTACTGAAAAGGAAGAGTGCATTGCTATATCAAAAACAAAAAGAAGATAAAATATTTTTCAAGTTAATACACAACATCTGCAACTAATTTTGCAATAAATGATGGTAAGCCATTGATCATAAGATTACTTCAGCAGTTGACAACTTCACAAAATTTTAGAAGAAATATTGTTTTAGGCATATAATATAACGTAAGGAGGCAGCCGCACATACCATGGATACATTGGGGAGTTTCGCCAGGCCCTGCTGGAGTAAACTCTGTCCGCTTTTAGCATTCGTGTTCAAAACATAATCCGCGACGCAGAAGAGGTGAGAAAATACGTTTCTTGTGCTGCCATCTCGGTGCAATGAGAAGCTTGTATGCGGTTGGCAGGAGTTTCTAGATTGCATTGGTCTTCAGAAGAACTAACGATTTTCAATGTAAGCCATTTTGGCTGACATTAGAGGGCGACTATCATTTTCGCAACGAACGCTTTTATCAAACTTATGTGTTAAAATACAATCGACTAAGAACATGAGCAGTCGGTTTTCCGCAAACTCGCGCCATAAGGGCAAGCCTTCATCAAATTCTCACAGTAGTAATGCAATGTAGAGATACTCTAAGGTTTCTACTCCACTTCAGACGGCAAAGGACTGAAAATGAAATGCTCGTGTCAGCAATGGAAAGCGACAGCTCTCGCAGTGCATTACTAGTTTTGCTATAGCAAAAAAAACATCACGACATGATTAAATGGTTCAGTGTTAACGGTGGACCTGATGAATGTCTAGAATAGCTGTGATAGATAATATGATACGATCGGAAAAGATGCCTAAATGATTTCAACAACGATGGGCGGAGTTCTCTGATAACAAAAAGGGAAGCATCAAATGAATGGATCTGTTCTTGAAATGTGTTAATGCCGAAATTCATAACGCACTGTGCCATATAAAGATCATACGTAGAGATTATCACTGAATTTATCATCGGACCGTTGATTATATCTAGTGGTCGAAGCACTCAAAATGTTAACTGGATAATATGAGGTATCTGCGGGTGTATTGGTCTTAAAGTACAAACCGAAAACTCAACACAAAAATAGCAATTTAGACCTCCGGAGTATGAAACAGCCACAGAAACGTTGGGTAAGAAAATTTGGGAAGGTGAATATCGGCGAATGTGAGACACACACGACCGGTTACATCCAGGTGATGATTCTCAAGTGGAAATCACATGAACCTTTCGAGCGTTCTAAATCAAAGACAGAAGAAACGCCTATCACAACCAATGAGTAATGATCAAACGGATTGAAAAACTCGTCGACGCAATGAGTAGTTGAGCTTAAGCAAGAACGGACCTCTGAGAACTAGCTGAGAGACAGGCGAAACGAAGGACCCGCATGGTGTGGTGGTGAACGCGTTACCCCCCGGAAAGGACGATAGCGCGTTCGTTTCCCTCCGTAGACACCTGCGGTCCAGAGTTTTACAAATATCTCAGCACCGTTGTAGACCTCTGAGATTTGTAAAAGTACTGAAGAGCTAGAAAATTGAACAGCAAAAGATTTAATAACAGAATTTTTCTGGAAGTTTATTGTTCAATAGATGACATCAAAGTGTTGCCAAGTATCTCAGCGATGTTTCCACTAACCGTGTTTTATTGACGGATGCATTAATCTAGGTCTTTAAAGGTTTCGATAATATTTTTATGGTAGATATTCTATATGGCATTTCTCCTTCCTCACTTCCTCACTATATCCTTCATGTCTGCGAAGGTTTTCTAAAGCAGTCCCTTTCTCAGTTTGGTTTTGAACCATTCACCACAATGATGTCCTAGATTTCTGAAGCATCCAAAGATTTTTAGTGTGAGTTAAAAAAAGTGAATGGGATGTTAGAAACAATTTTGCTCTTCATGAATATCGTCTTCTTATCGGTAAAGTCGACGAACAATCTTTCCACAAGCGTTCTCGAAGTCGTGTAGGGTCGTTTAGCCGGTCTTAGTGTTGTAAGAGCGATATCAACAGCAAATCCAACACTGTGTATTTACCGATCAACGATTTCCAGTACCCTGTTGTCTTATTCAATCCTTGCACGGCGTTCTCGAGGGAGGCTGTAAATAATTTCGGAGAGATGACAAGGATACGTCGAAACTCACAATGATGTTTATGATCGCTATAGAATGATGGTGACTGATTGTAAAGCTGTTATATACCTCATTAAGGATTATTGTTTACCAACTAGCAACGCATTACCACCTGTTCAGAGCTTCCATAACGTTTTCTGTCTTAAATTAATTGAAGCATTCTTTCCAGGTCGATGAAAGTGGAACAAGTTAGCATTCTAAACAGTCTTGGCATTTGGATAAAGCGAGTAATCGCGTGGATGTCGTTTATGGTTTTAAATCTTTTTGAAAATCCTGCTTGCATCCACGGTCGTCCTTCGCCTAATGTTTTGTCAATACTGCTGAGGGCTTTACCTGAGTGAAGGCTTTATAGATGACAGACATCAAGCAGACTGGGAGATAGTTGACAATATCATAGAGCTTATTGCACTTGAACAATAACACGGTTTTGCTGGTCTTTCATTAAAAGAGAACCTTGCATTCTAACAACCAACATGTGAAAGTTACTCTCTCGACATCTCAACAGTTTACCCCTTCATCGAGGCTGGGAGGTGTTCCTGGGTGTCGGACTGCGATGTACAGCGGGGATTCATCCCCAGGCAGGGTCTTCCAGGCTAAGAAGGAGTCCGGCATTTCCATCAGAAAGCCTAGCTAAGAGTAAACCAATACTAGGATCCACCACCGTCTTGGTATCAAAGTCGCATGGTGGTAAATCTCCCTTTGACTCACAAGAGCTGCGATTGCCCGTGGTGGTGAAGACCTGGGGCAGGCGTTGGCCAGGCTGACCTCGGGACTCCAGGGAACCATAGTGGCTTAACCAACAAATCTCCAAAAAATAAAGATTATACTAGGATCCGCAAGACCAGTGAGGACGGGCCTTTCAAGTATCAAGTATAAAGTAAGTAACATGTGAAGAGCTGAACCAATATGTCGATGAGGATTGACGGAGCGTTTATTAGGTGTTCAGTCTAATCCTGATCAGACCAGCTGTTTTTTGATTCTTCGTCTACGAAATATCATATCGAATTTCAGAAGAAAGAACTGGCTGGACGATATATTCATCTCCGTTTATTTCATATGAGAGCATGAGGATGTGGTTACTCCATTGCTTTTCCTGAAGCTGTAATTGGTCCGCCTGGGCGTCGGAGTGCGATCATCTTAGTAGTGAAACTGACGAAGCCTCGGTGGGCTTTGCAAATGCTCTTCCCGGTCTCCTCACCTCCGACGACAACTGCTGCTCAGGTTTTTTTTACGATTTTCTTTTGCTATGTTTCTGCACTGCTTTGCAAGTTAGGACGTGAGTTGGCGGTTGCCTGCACCTCATCCGACTCCACGCTGGTGTATCAACTCGAACATTTCTGTAAGGCAGACGTCCATTGGTGACTATCCAACTCTCAGCTCTCACAATAGAAAACTGATAGCTTCCGAACAGCATAGTAGTGGTGATGCCAATAATCACGAGCCCGATACTGGTTCGATCCAGTTCCGGATTCACCAAGTCTCCCAGGCTTTTGAAGCGGGAAGTTGGAAACAGACTTGGCTGGAAGAAAATCATTCTGTACAATCCAAGTGAGGACGCTCAAGCCTGGCTATTTCAAGACACCAGGTAGAATGTAAAATCGTCTCTAGTAGCGTTCAACGACATTCAAGATGAAAGGAAATTCCTCAAGATGCAGCCGAAACCACGCGCAAAAACTTGGAAGACCTTAGTGGATGATGAATGCAAGGAAACGAATTGAATGTCGGAACTGATGGGATCCTCGTAGTAGATGTGAAAGACGGGTCGTGTAAAATAAAAGGAAAGGCGAAGGCTTTCAATCAGAAAAAGAACAACGTTGTCGATAGCGGAATCTTACCGAGAGACGACTAACCTGAGTAAGCCTCTGTTTATAGTAGTTTTGAAAATTCTTTTCTTGAATTTAGCGGCTTTTTCTCCTTTCTGCAAGAAATGGAATTTTGCTCAAATTAGACGAAGGTACGATCCCGCGCACAATTTTGGAACAACAGCAACATCGGTTAGCCAAAATCTTCGAATTCCTATGATGTAGTGTATTTCGACATCGTACTCTCCACTGGGAGGCCTCACTTCCAGCTCTAAACAGTGGGGATTCTTCACTTGCGAGTTACCATCAAAGGTCTTGGTCGTCGTGATAGATTCGTGTAGCCTCTCGCCCTGCTCAATCGATTCGCTTTCTCCAGATGTCCTTCCGGTTCCAATTTTAGCTTTAAAATCTCCAGTGAATACCTTAAAAAAAGCGTGGTCCTCGCTGTAGAACGTCTACAAGCCCGTCCACAAAACGCATAGACTTCTTCTTCGTCACAGCTTGATGTCGTTGAGTAGACGACGAAGATTGTCAAACCCTGCATTGACCCGCATCTCTTCAACCGTTAGCGTTCGAATCGAGTGGTTAGTTGTTCTAATGAAGCTTACTCTACTGTCGCATTTTCCGAGAAACAGTTTTTTTCCGGTGTCGTAGGCGACGTTGAATGGGTGGAATCTTCTCGCTTCAGCCAGTCTGTTGACGTCTTCCATCACTCTTCTTGCCTGGGTGATCAAGTGTTTTATGGAGGACGCATATGCAAGTGAGCGTTCATTGTAGGTGCAGACCATCGCCTTAGTCGTTTGGGATCTAAGCAGCCTAGAATGGTCCTGAGATTTCTGCAGCCCCTGCGTACTCAACGGGAACACATCGGAGCTTTTCGAGGTCAGTGGAAAGGGGCCCAATTATTTCACTGTGTTTAGCATTTAGAATTGTAGTATTTTAGCCGAATTGACTCGTAGAATACTATTCGCATAAACGAGAACACACCCACACAAACATGCACAAATATTTCTTGAAAGCACAGAAGGTGTGTGTCAAATCGGAACAGCCCAAACAAGAAGTCTGTTTCTTGGATAAATCAGCTTCTCAGGAAGGCAAAACGTCGCTTTTGGTTAGCGCCGCAGGAGAGAGTGTTATTTTCTACAACTAAAAATTGTATTAAAAGCTTCAATTCTGCAAACTTTTCTACTCTTTAAAAAGTATCATTTTATGTTTTGTCATTTTGATCTTTAAACTGTTTTATGGTAAAGCATTTCCACTCACTCATTTCACCCAATGAGCAATTTCGAGGCAGCCAACGCTGAAGCGGCTCTAGTGGGGTTAAACGGGGCGAAATCAATCCCACCAAAGCTGACAATCATCTGCATTCTGAATCTACAACCGTACGAAGGAGGTTGAGAAATACTATGTGCTGCTGGAAGAAATAATAAAATGGCGACGATACTCACTGAATATGTGCGAGTAAAAGAGTCATCGGAGTTGGTATCTCTGTCAACGAGTCCATAAAATATACGCCTTTGGAAAATTAATCGTCCCATTCGGTAGTTTACTGTCGAGTTTTTACAGAAATTGTTATAGCTTCGGCCAAACCGTCATGGACGGATTTGATAAAGGATAAAAGGATAAAACTCTCGGCGATGATCAGTCCCTGAGAGATGCGCCTTGCTTTCGATTTCACTAGGCAGTGTTTAGAGGTGATTGAATGCATATCTGGTCTTTACAATGACTGGCGGTGGTCGACCGATGTATCCAGCCAGTGCTGCCATCCTCCCAGACAAGTCTGGTAGCAATTTGCCTACCCCGAAGAGATGGAAGGCTTGGTTGGCCGTGGGCGCAAGGATCGATTCTACGTGTGTGTTGCTAGGCGCCTCGGACCACAGCGCCACACGGACATCCTTAATGGTAAGACTATTTTTATTTTTTATTTTATTTAATACGTCTTCACGTCTACTATGCGGATTTTAGCACTTCTCACATTCGATTCGTTTTCTCACACCCACTGTCCACGAGGATCTTCCAACTTTTGCGCCTGGGTTCAGTTGCTGCTTGAGGATTTCCATTTCTTTTTTGAATGTTGTAGAATGCTCGTCGACCAATTCTTCCTGCAGTCCCAAGATAGCCGGGCTGGAGTGCTCCGAATTGGATTGCAGAGATTTTTTTCGAGACAAGTCCGGTACCAATTTTCCGGCCTCTGATGGATGAGAGGCTTGATTGGCCTTCAGCAGAATCGACTAGCACCATCGAACCATGCTCGTGATAACGGACATCACTACTACTGTGCCATCCGCCCCTGATAGCAAGGTCAACTCGAGGAAAAAGCCTGATGATTAATTGATTCTTACAACGGTTTTTTGTGAGCTTTCTAATGATTTTACAAACACAATGTCCTCATTCTACTACGAAGTGGACACCGACGTTGGCTGCTGCGTAAGGAGAACGAAGGGCCACTAAGCGCTATCGAGAGCGCAATAGAAATTGCAAAGCTAGAAGGGCCCTGCATGACGAAATTGAAACAGGAAAATAAATCACTCGAGGATTTCTTGTAAAACACGTGGTGAATGCGATTCGTTACCTGATCCTACACATTAACTAGGTAAATGCCACCCGAAGACGTCTCACCTCTGTCTTCTTTCGCCTGGTTGAATTATGCAATGTTATCTTTTGCCAAGATGGTTATAAAGATGATTGCGACTTAGTTGACGTCTGAAAGTGCTTTACAGTCATCTATGGCTATCGTTGTTTCGTTATCACTAGGAAATGCTGCCTTCCATAGTGTTTCTGAATCTGTGCGCCATAGTTGACTTTCATACTACCTCTTTCTTAAATGCTCAATTCTTACCGGTTCACCGTGGCTTGGAGTTGTTCTTGGATGTCGAGGTGCAATGTGTAGCGGTGGGATTTTTCCAGCGGTGCCTTCCAAGATAAGAAGTAGTCCGGCGTTTCCATCAGGAAGCCCAGCTAAAAAAACTAACAACAGGATCGATCAAGTAAAAGCCATTTCTTTCTTCTTTGTGCGTCCTGTTTTGGACGAAGTAAATGAAAAGTCATTGATTTGTCAGCGAAGTAGTAATGGAAGAGGCCAAGGGTTCACCCCGTATCGTATTCACGAGATTACCTGGATCCATTTGAGAAGCACATGTTGTAGTTTTCATTTCCAAACAATAAGAAAAGATTTGTAAGGTAGAGCACGATCTTAATAATAGAAAGTTTCTCTGAGCTTTTCGCATCCCTACAAAATTCTAGCTTCCCAAAGTTATCTCTTTTAAGCTAAATTTCGCAACGAAATTTGATCAATTCATAGTTTCTTAGTTAAATGTTTGTTCTATTCAAATTTAATTTTGGGCTTCTCACGCTGCATAGTGGACCGGAAATAAAGCCCGCATCTTCCGCAACCACCATCACATCCTGCAGAACATTCTGAAACCAATTCGATGTATTCAGCAAATCTAATTGGACATTTTCTTTGTATATTCTATGCGGAGGAGCGGATGCGCCACAAACGTAGTCCGCAATTTGAGCCCTCACCCTATAAAAACCGAGCGGATCCTCTCTATGTAGAAAACCGATTGGCATAAACTTGTCTCAGAGGAGAAAAACACTGATTTGAAAATCATCGATCGCAAACTAATAAACTTTTAAACTTTAAATTTGTTTGGTTGAATTAATTGATCTGAAATTTGACCGATCTATCAAAAAAAAAAAATTTGAAAGTTTCAAGGCTTTTCGTACTAAAACTAACCTGCTCAATTTTTGCTAGCACTTTAGAGTAAATGGTGTCCAAAGGAATTGTAGACTTAGGCACTACAATGCCCATCATCATGCAGATCACTGAGAGAAAAATAATCGGAAAAAATTCTTTCTTCTGTTGAGCAAAGACGAGGTGCTATTTTATTTCTTTATTTACCTACAAGCTGACGTTTCGGCGGATTTCGCTCCTTCTCAGGGCCTGGAAAGTCAAGTTGACAGCAACCTATTCGGCCAAACACCTCCATAACCAAATAGAGAAAACGCTAAACCAAGATTTCAATCACATTTAACACAGCTCTGCACACTCACCGCTTCCTATGAGTCTTCCACTAAGCATGTCGTGTGAAGACCGACAGCACAAAATCCACGTGGAAACGTAGTGTGCCCCTCCCATCAGAATAGCAGGTTTATATACTATCCATTATCACGCGTGATAAGAAGGTATTCCTCTTCGCGGTTCATTTTCGGATTCTTGGAATTAATCCAAAATGCCTCCAGAGTTTTGCGAGCTTGTGTTCTCGATTCTTGCGCGAGGATCGTAACCTCTTTTTCAAAATCTTCTCCGTTATGTCTCTGCGTCCTATGCGTGCCTAGTGGAGTGTTTGGTTTACGTCTGACAACTAGGTGTTCTTTTATACGTACGCAGAGTGGTCTACCCGTTTCGCCAACGTATTCGTCCCTGCACGCTTTACAAGAGATCAGATAGACTGTACCCGAACTCATGCAGTCACCGTCTCTACCATTGGGGCAAATTATGCAATTTTGCGTTGCATATAGACGGTCTAGTTACGAACTAGCTGGCGTCTTAGATTACTCGGTGATATTTCGACCATGGCTACCGAATTCTCTGGACTGGCCCTTCTTAAACAGCGTTTTATAGCTGAACTTACTATAGAGAACTTCTCTCTTGAAAAATTCTCTATCTATCTAAATAACAGTATTTGAAACCCAAATATGGCCGCCTCGCACTCGCACATCAAACACCGCAATGTAACCCTTTCTAATCTTCTCGATCAATTATGTTCAATGTTTCAGGCACAATAGCGATTCAGGTTTGACTTCAGTAGCATAGCGACGATGGCTTATCCGAAGGAGGCGTAACCATAGAACAGTTTACTACTTGCTTGCGAAACAACGAAGCTAATGACGTTTGATGTTTCAAGCAGTTAGGTACAGTCTATTGCGGTCCAGGATCAACAGTCCAGGTTAACCGCGGTTGCGTACGCTCGCGGCTCCCGCAGCCGATATAAGCCAGGTGCCTTCGACGGCGGAGACATGCCATCACTCACCTTATCCCCGATCGGTAGCGCGGATAATCGGCTCCTCACAACCACATCCTCAATCATCCTCAATCACCTCAACTCATTCTTAGTCATAGTCATTCATTCTTATTCAATCACATTCATTCACACATTCACATTCATCCTTCAGTAATGAGCAGATTATTGTATCTCGTTTCTCAGCTTGTCTACGGTGCGATGTCAGTAGTGGCGGGTGTTACCAAATGCGTTCTGTTTGCAACGCCATCGGTGGCATGTACCATTACTCCCAAAATGTACACGCAATGTGTACAATGCCGCTAAGCGGCCAACTTATGCTATCTATTCTGCTAAGCCGCTATAGGCTTGTCAGTTTTGTAGCCATTTATCATACTGGTCCTTACCCTTAGGCAATAGTGGCACCCATCGATGCTCAAAGTTCACGTTGCTGACAGAGCGTTATTCACGACCAGCCGCCTGACTGTGTTCCGTAGATGACTCATCATTCACTGTCCATAGCACCGTCAACGCTCATGTACCTTACAGTCCTCATCGATCAACTAAAATGCTCCTCATCGCTATAATGTTGAAATCTTAGCTTGGCCGAAACAAAGCCAGTCTGTAATCTCCTTCCTCCACCCCCCGCATACTGTCTCCCTCAGCCGCCGCACCGACCGCGAATAGACGCGGCGCGGCGCGGCATCGCTTACGGCTAAGCAAAGGCTACTTCGTTGTAATCTCATTATTATTGTTAATATTGTGTTAATGGTATAATAATGTTTGAATGCCACTGCCTCATTGTTAGGCTGACTTCACTCCAGGCCTTAGCACCTCAGAGCTCTAATTTGTCTCATTCCTCTACCATTACTTCTCTATCGTTACTATTATGTAATTAGTGTTGTATTTATGTATCAAAGGTTTAATTACCCAAGTTTGAGGCTGGTAGATCAACTACAACAACTAAAAGACCCGCGTGGCTAATACTCTACATCAATCTGAACCGCCACACTTCGCCGCTAACCATTTCGTTACACTTACTTCATTTGAAATGAAGAGCAGTATAAACGGGACCCTGTTGTCGCTAGAGCTATCGTTGGAGTACCTGTGGTTTCCCCTACACCTATCTCGAGCTACAGTTTCGTAGCCATTGGAAAAAGCTATTTGCCGCGCCAAGTTCTGGGACTCCTCTCTCTGCTCTCTTCCCGTGCACACGTTGGTTGCTGTCCGATACATGTTTCTCACAAGCGCCCTTTTCGTGTGAGAGGGGTGAGAGGAGAGGTACTGAACCAGGATGTTTTTACTACTTGGCTTTCGATACCATTTCGTAATGTAGTTGTACGTAAATAAAGAAATAAAACAGCACCTCGTCTTGGATCATCTTGATCGCCTTGAATCATAGATCAATCGATTGATCGCTGTTGTGTTGGAGAAATGTCACCAAAAATCCGAACCAATTGTAGTTTTTCGTTGTTTTGAAATTTTTATTCGACCAATGTTTTGTCGTCTTCATCTTCTTCAGAGCCGGGATAATTCGAGATTGTCTGCAGCCACTCATCTTCGCAATGTTGATTTTCGTAGTATTGTGGAGTCTAATCTTCTGGAGCGGAGCACCGACAGAATGAGAATCCCTCTTGACAGTGCCCACTAACACAAGATGGTTGTTGTAGATTACCCACTGACTACAACGTATAATGGAAAACACGTTTAATCTTACTCTCATAGCTCAATTAAAGTGAAGAGTCCAGCATCATTAGTATTCGTTCTACGGGAATCCTTGAATGGGGATGGAATTTATAGACGTAGTCTAGAACCAAAACGGCTTCCTGCTCTACTCAAACCATCGATAGGAAGACGATGATTGATCCGCGCCAGACATTTCAGTGAAACATTTCTTGACACAGTCCTCAACAGCAAAAGAAGGATAAACAGAGTTTATGAAAGAAATCCAGTTACTATAAGCGATAAAGAAAGATTTGAGCATAACACTGTCTTCTTAATACCTTTACTGAAACGAATGAATGCTGGTGGTAGACGCACGGTTAAAAGTGAAACCAGGCCAGCTAATATCACGACGAAAATCCATAATGAAACTATGAAACTGGATTTCAGAGAAAGAAGGCATGCAAAAATTTATGTGAACATACTTTTCTTATTGGTCTCCCCAATTAGTTCCGTCATTTGTCTGTTGATGGTATCAGTGGACCAAGAACCACCACTCGGCACATCTCGTGTACTCCAACCATACAGAGGCAGGACACATGAAAAAACAGTGATACCACATCCATGGACGTCCCAATGAACTTGACGACGACGAATTGAAGAGTCTAGTGGAAGCAAGCACGAGAACATCTGTTCGAGAACTTGCAGAACAGCTAAACATAGGAACAATTTCCTTTTACTTGATTCGCATAGGGAAGACGAAAACACTCGACGAATGCGTACCGCATGAATTAACTTCTACTCTTATACTGCGCAACAAAAGCGACTCTTCTCTTGATCGAATTGTGACGTGCGACGACAAGTGGATTCTTTACGACAACCGGCGACGTTTAGCTCAATAGTTGGATTGCGACCAGGCTTCACAGAACTTCCCAAGGCCAAAATTGCACCAAAAAATGTTATGATGACTGTTTGGGGGTGTCCAGCCTGTTTGATTCATCACGGCTTTTTGAATCCGGGCGAAACGATTGCGGTAGAGAAGTATTGGTAACAAATCGACGAAACGCACCGTGAACTCCGACAACAACCAGAATTAATCAACAGAGAAGGATCAATCCTTGTTCACGACAACGCCCAGTCTCACGTTGTGGAACCAGCGCTGCAGAAGTTGGACGAGTTGGGCTACGAAACATTGCCTTATCCGCAGTATTCATAAGACCACTCACCAACCGAGTAGAAGTTCTTCAAGGACCTTGACAACTTCCTGCACCAGAAATGCTTCACCCCCTCCCCCCTCGATGATGCAAAAAATGCCTTTAGCGAAGTCATCGATTCCAGAAATTTTATGCAACTGGAATAAATAAACTTGTTTTTTGTTGTAAGAAATGTGGTAGTTCCATTTGTTCTTTTCTATTCTCTATGCTATTCCACTTTTCTCTTATTCTATAATTTGCTTATTTCGATTAATAAAAACTGATATGAAAAATTATGGTTCTTTAGAGTTTACACCTAAAATCGAACATTTCATTTGTTACAGC
Source organism: Angiostrongylus costaricensis (assembly GCA_900624975.1). Lineage (NCBI taxonomy): Eukaryota > Metazoa > Nematoda > Chromadorea > Rhabditida > Metastrongylidae > Angiostrongylus > Angiostrongylus costaricensis. The sequence goes on from UYYA01000053.1 coordinate 145,071, forward strand.
CTAACACTTGTGGAGTTACATAGTGTTAAATTCACAGCCACCTAGTTTTTACTTGCAGACTAACCAAAAAAGTCGGTGACTGTTCCGTACACAGAGGACACAATTGGTTGGCAATGCAGATGGCCATAGCTCGCAATGGCGAAATTCCAACCACTTCGGTGTCACGTTGTTTCCGTTGTTCTCAATCCCATTGTTTCCGTGGTTGTTCCCACATACCAACGCATTATTTTACAAAACACTGAATAGTCGATTGATTGGCTTCGGTAAAAAAATGTTTCTCTAAAAAGTTGCATTTCAAAAAAAACACCGATTTTTATGAAAATTTTTCCGCTTTGTTCTCTGATTCATTTTGTAAGCGATGTGAAGGAGAAGCGCTATAACCTTATAGTAATCTTCTTCTTATAAGGCAGTGTTCTTAACGGGAGCTATTAGCAAAACAAAGTGGTGTAAATGCTTAAAACCCCTCTTTACATATGAAGATAATCGGCTGTTGACGATGAAGGCGGAGTGCGAATAGTGGATGAAAATGCTCAAGCTGCGTTCATGATGCCGATCTCGTATCTCGTGATTCAGTAATCTCGATCAAGCACAGATATGCGAGACATCCACTTCTTATTTTGTCTCCGATTTGCAAAGGTTTACAACTGTTCTTATGCATTTCTACGACCATAACCAATAGCGGCACTTTTATTTCGTTTTAAGGGCTAGATTTCACTTCTCGTCAAAACTTCAAAAGTATGGTCAGCTCTGTCTGGACGAAATTGTGAGGTTATAAGCGAGATAGTTCACTTATGCAGTTAACATTTCATTACGCTAAAGTTCTTATATTTGGGCGCTTAGTCAGAAAGATTACATAACAAAATTTTGAAATGTATTTCACATGTGAATACGTTAATTCGCTATAAAATTTCAACTGGCACTTTAACTCCATACTTTTATACTTCTCAGAATATTTATTGCAAAAAATCAGTGGATCTCCTTTATGGAGGGATTACAAGCCGGTTATTCGTGAGGCAACGTGGCACATGTGGCAGATAGGTGGTTAATCGCGGACCAAGAGCGACCTTGCTTCCTTGAGACGCAGGAGGACCGAGTGGATGGGCTCCTTGTTTCTGCTTCGACGATTTGCCACCCAAAACAGGTTTGTATTTCTATGGTGATTCAACCACTTTTGGTAAAATGTGACACTTATTTAGCCAAAAGTGATTCTGCCTTTCAGCAAGTCCGTGAGTACTGTCCTAGCCAACGAAAAGGGCACATGTTCACCTGTGGGTTAATCGATTTTGAATTCTACAAATATGATTCCAGCAAAAAAAGGCCTCCTGAGAAGTTCAAAGCTTTCAACACCACTGTTTTCATCGTGTTAAAGCAACGGAAAAGAAACTGCACTTGGTATACAAATGCGCTTGACAAAAAACAAACGAAAACAAAAACAAAGGCAAGGACAAGAACGAGCCCACTTAAACAGCCCAAATTCCTTTGAGCCCATTCCACACGGAGAAATTTCACCGCTGAACACCTCAGCTACGAATAGCACCTGAATTTAAAAATAATTATCAAACAAATGTTTAGATTTTTCATTAGAGACTGCTATTTAAGTTAGTACGAAAACACCTATTGTAGAACCAACTAAACATTACCGAGTCACCTTGCCAGTACTACTATTTTTCCGAGAAATGCCGCACCCAACGTCCTACAAGCCCACGAAGTACCTCAGCGATCCGCACGTGAAGCTACTACCTCTGTGACTTTTGACACCGACATGCCGTGGAACACGGCAATGCAGTAAGCTATCCTCGGTCTTAGCACTCCTACTTACTCGAGAAGAGACGCTGAACACTGAGAAGCTCATGATGTCCATCAGCAATGCGCACAAAAAGCCATTCTACGAGGCGTGAATGTGATATACCGTGAAATCCGGCTCTACAGTAGCTAACACCCGATCCTCTTGTTGATGCTAGTCAGTTGCTAGTTCTTGTTACGAGGTTTTTATAAGAACATTATTTGGTTAATGTTCTGAGGTCCATGTCTGCTTCGGAGCCTATGAGCCAAGTCTATCGTCCACGGTTGTTCAGTCTCTCGCTGTGGATCTTCGTAGTCATATCGAGTACAATTTTTTTTGAGTGGAGTACCGAACCAAAAGTACAGTAAGCCTTCCATTCATCACTGAATAATTTCGGCGATAAATTTGGCTGGAAATACAATTGTAGGAATGACAATTTAAACATCCAGCAAAAAGACGGGCACATGCTCAGAAAACTGTGGATGCAGCTGCGATAGTCCTATAAACAAGAAAGAAACAATAATCAGCAGTTAACAAACAGAACCTACATCCTTGTCACTTTCAAGAAACTGCCCCACTTTCAACTTTTTTCTAATAATGCAGGTGTGAGTAATTATATTTAAGCAAGCATATTCGTGATAGTCTGTACATGATTTTTGCCCTCCACTTCGAATCAACCTAAACCTATGTAAGCTGCCACAAGAATTTCACTTAAAGAGGTTTGTAGGGTACCATAATAATTAACAAGCTTCACATAGCACGGCTAACACTAGATCATCTAACACTCACGGATATCCATAGTCAAAAACAATAAGCACTCCCATCTCTCCTGGTCTGACGAGTGTCTACAATACAACACTGCCTCAAGACATAACTACGGCGACAGTGCTGTAATAGTAGAGACACTAACGAAGATGACAATAAGGCGCTACTCTTAAAACACAGGGAAGAGAGCACTGAATAAACTACGTCTATGGTAAAAGAAAAGGTTCGTTCGGAAAGCGACTTCCAACAAACCTAGACATAAATTATCAATGCGTTTGTGGATTGCAAAACCTACACAGGGATGTTCCACACAGATTTCCGCCGTAGCAACCTCGCGTAAGCTGCACCATCAAAGAAGATAGAAAAACTGAAAAGGAACAGAGACAACGGATGCCTTCGTGGATTGTACAACCTACACAGGGATGTTCCAGAACAATTTCTGCTGTAACAACCTCGTGTAAGCTGCACCATCCAAAAAGATAGAAAAACTGAAAAGGAACAGAGACAGTGGATGCCTTTGCGGAATGCACAACCTACACATGGATGTTAAAAAACCATTTCTGCTCTAGCAACCTCGTGTAAGCTGCACCATCCAAAAAGATAGAAAAACTGAAAAGGAACAGAGACAACGGATGCCTTCGTGGATTGTACAACCTACACAGGGATGTTCCAGAACAATTTCTGCTGTAACAACCTCGTGTAAGCTGCACCATCTAAAAAGATAGAAAAAGTGAAAAGGAACAGAGATAATGGATGCCCTTGTGGATTGTACAACCTCCTCGGGTATTTTGGAGACAGATTTCTGGTGTGGCAACCTCGTGTAAGCTGCACCATCCAAAAAGATAGAAAAACTGAAAAGGAACAGAGATAACGGATGTCTTTGTGGATTGTACAACCGACACAGGGCAGCTGCAGAACCATTTCTCCTGTAGCGGCCTCGTGTAAGCTGCACGATTCATTTGGATAGAAAGAGTGAAAAGAACAGAGGAGATGGATGCCATTGCGGGTTTTACAGCCTGCAAAGGGATGATGCAGAGAGATTTCTGCTGTAGCAACCTCGCGTAAGCTGCACCATCCAAAAGGACAGAGAGAGTGAAAACGAACAGATACAATGGATGCCTTTGTGGATTGCACAACCCACACAGGAATGCTCCAGACAGATTTCTGCTGTGGAAACCTCGTTCAAGCTGCACCATCCAAGAAGATAGAAAGAGTGAAAAGGAACAGTTACAATGAATGCCTTTGTGAATTGTAGAACCTGCACAGGGAGGTTCCAGACAGATTTCTGCTGTAGCAGCCTCGAGTAAGCCACCATCAAAGAAGACAGAAAGAGTGAAAAGGTACAGAGGCCATGGAGGTCTTTGTGGATTGTAGAACCTTCACAGAGGTGTTTCAATGCAATTTCTGCTGTAGCAGCCTCGAGTAAGCTGCACCATCCAAAAAGATAGAAAAACTGAAAAGGAAAAAAGACAATGGATGCCTTTGTGGATTGTACAACCTACACAGGGATGTTCCAGAACAATTTCTGCTGTAGCAGCCTCGTGTAAGCTGCACCATCCAAAAAGATAGAAAAACTGAAAAGGAACAGAGACAACGGATGCCTTCGTGGATTGTACA